>JAOWAT010009018.1:0-12598 GCA_028571025.1 Longipedia americana | reverse complement strand
ATAAGCTTATAAGAAAATTAAGGTTCTCGGGTAGGGGTCCATGGGAAAAGCCTATCTAGTCTAAAGCTCCTAAGACGGCAAACTTTATGTAATGAAGAGAATAAATATTGGGCACCTTTCCGAAGAATAGAGATAAAATGCCGGTCGTTAAGCACAACTGCATAGTAAACTCCGTAACAACAATATAATTGGGTTCAAAGAAATCTACCATACTACCAAAGATAAACTTTGCATTATTATGGAATATGCATAAAGTAAGTTTTATGAATACCGCAGACGGTGATCTCGACTAATTGCTTAAAAATCAGGAAGGCAAACATCTAGACGAAGACACTGTTCTAAACTATTTTGTACAGATATGCCTCGGGTTGAGGTAGATTCATGCAAAGTATCCTTGATTTAAATCAGTAAAATTATTCACAGGGATTTGAAAGGAGCAAACATCTTCCTTACATCCGATAACATTTTGAAAATTGGAGATTTTGGAATTTCTAAGGTTCTCGACAAAACTATTCAAGCTGCATCGAAGTCTTTTGTTGGGACTCCTTATTATCTATCACCTTAAATGGTATAAGGAAAACCCTACTCTGTAAAAGCCGATATTTGGGCGCTTGGAGTTATTCTATACAACATTTGTTCTTTCAAACTGCCTTTTTAAACCAACTCTCTTCCACTTTTAGCCTTGAAAATTATCAGAGGATCGTTTCCACCTTTGACAGGGGGAAATTACTCAAGATAGTTAAAAACACTAGTGCTGAGTTTATTGCAGGTTGATCAAAGGAAACGTCCTAACATTGATGAGATCTTAGCCAGACCTTTTCTTGGTAAATACGTACCAAAGTAAGTGTTGGAAAAGGTTCATGAAAGAGTCTCAACCAAACAGTCAAAAATTGGGGGGTCAAATGCCAACTTCATTGCTCCAAAAGCTCCAAAAAAACCAAAAATTTCGGAAGAAGAGCAAAGATAAATAGAAAAGGTCAAAAGGTAGGAGTACAAATCTAAGAGAGACTAGATGAGGAAATAAATGAGGGACGACCTGAGGAAAAAAGTACAAATGCATTAACTTAGAGAAAATAAAATGAGAAAACTAGCTCTTCGTAAACCCAAAACATATAACTCAATGTTTCCACAGTTCAACTTAAAAGCAAAGAGAAAAAATAGAAAGTCAGTAAAGCTAATCTAAATAAGATTCCTTCAAGAGGAATCACCGCAACTAACGGAGAAAAAAAGTAGCCTTAAAAGCTCAAATAGCCTTTGAATAAACCTTGGAAGAATAGCAAGCCGAAGTCAAAAAAAGATATTGAAGTTGAAATGTTCCTCCCGTAAGATAGACCGAAATAACGCAAAACAAGCGTTGTTGAAGAAATAAATCCAAATCAGAAAGATATAAAGGTTGAGATATTTGTCAGTGGAAAACCGTTTCAAAATCAAAGGCGTGAGGAGTTTTAAGATAAATCCGAAGTACGGATAAATTAGGATAAAACATTTCAAAAAAAACTTTAAGAAGGGTCTGGTGAACCAATAGAGATGCCCAATACCAACGATAAATTGATTGAAAACTACCATTATAGTCAGAAGAAAATTGATGATCAGGAGTTATCGGAGAGCGATAGGCAATAATACTATCCATGCAACTAATAAGAAATTGAAGAGGAAATCCAACCCCAGGAAGCCTATTTTGATGACATGCTAAAACACGTGAAAAGTGTTGGCTAATTAGTTGGAAATCTCAGTAATCCTTATGGCGATATATAGCTATATTAGGAATCTGACAACTTTGATAACGCTACAGAAGGTACTAAGTTATAGAGCGATAAGAAAAAGCCAGCATTTGAGTCGGAAGACGACTTATAGAATATGAAATATATCACTAATTCGGAGAATTTAGAAGAACTGAGGCTTATTCTCGAGGACAGGCTAGGATAGGAGCACTTTTTGAAGGCATACAATGTGATAGTTGAACATGTAATTATTTAACTCATATAGGCATAAGAGTCAGCGAAAAAAGCTTATGAAAATCAACAACAGTTCGATCAAGACTACATATTCAATAGAGAGGTTTTGAAAGAGAAACTAAATTTTCTAACCGAATAATAATTTGAAAAGAATATTGTTCTCCTCTACACACTCACGATTCTGGAGGATTAATAGATGAAAAACAATTTTTAACTGGAGTGATGCTTTTCTATGAGATTATTATTAGGGACTGAAAAAAGTTAACCCTCACAATAACAAATTATGGCTGCTTGTAAACAAAAAAAAATGACACAAATACAACATTTAAATAGATTTGTAATTGCAAAGTTCGTAGTGTTTCTTTCACTTAGTTTTTAGTTTCCGGAATTTTGTCAGAATTAGAATTAAAACTGGGTATTTATTGAGTGTTATTTATCAAAATCAACAATACTTTTAACCAGAAATCTACTCTCAGGAATGTAGCCCGCCAAGATTGACGAAATAACCAACAGCATCTGCAGCAAACTATAATAGTTCTAGTTCTCAGAATTTGACAAGTTTTAAAGTCTGGACAGAGTTGTATTTCTCATGGGGAATTCAAGAACTGGAAAATCCACAATGTTTCTCATTCTACAAAAAATTGCAGTGGAAGCTTGCAAACTAACTGGACCAATCCCTGTTGTTGAATCCGAGACTGAATAACACAAGAATATTATCGGACACGGTGGGCAGGCCAAAACTAAAATGCCCAACATTAGATAGATTAAGGTAAAAATCAGCAAAGACAACGATTAAACCAGAAAAGTGTACCTAATTGATTGTCCAGGACTGATGGATAGCAAAGGATTCGAAGATGACTTCACAAACAGATACTTCGTTATGAAAGTGTTCAAACTGGTAAAAGATGCTCGATTCCTCCTCTGTGTGACTGATTCTAGCTTATCAGATGATAATCGGGAACCAATAGACGCATCCCTTTCAGGTTACTTGAAATATTTCAAAACAAACACATAAAACTTACCGAAAATAATAGACAGTACAAGTTTGGTAGTTACAAAGGCTAACTACGCGAATTCTGATAATATAGCAGAGTTTTCTCAAGCCGTTTGTTAAAACTTCAAAGAAAAAGGAGACGCGAAGGATAATCACCGTCGAGTTTTAGAGGAAATTACATCGAAAAAGAGGTGTTACTTTTTCGAGCGAGCTAAGAATCCAGTGAAATGTTTTGGGCATTAGCTTGCTGACATAATTTTGAACACCTAAATCACTAATCCTTTCTACTCTATTAACTATGAGAAGGACATTAGTTTCGAAATTGACAAAAGACCATAAAATGCACAGAAGGACGAGAAGTAGGAAGCCTTCAAAGACATGTATGAAAATGTTAAGGGGAGAGTGGCTAAGGTCTGCCAATTACTTCAGGATACTTTCAACTAAATGATCGCGAACTCTTCTTTGCCCAATAGCAGTAAAACATACAAATACACGGATCTTATGAACAACTACGTTTCATCTAACGACATTTATAAAGCATCTCAGGAGCAATTCGACAGAAGAAAGAAAAAGCTTTAAGAAAAGATAACCATCGATTCTGATTTTAAACCCAGTTCGCAAAAAGATTTTGCGTCGATTGTCGCCCTCAGGAAAATACTGGAGAACACAAAGGACATCGATTCTTCGAAAGCTACGGATGTTTGTGAGCATTTGTGCGAAATATACATAAAAGTAATCCTAAACTACGGATTTATCGCGTTTGGGAAGGACACGAAGTGCGTTTTCAACTTGGGTTACATATTAAAAAGAAACTTCGAAGAGTTGAGAATACTCTAAACGATTGACAGTCAGAACATAAAGAAAAACTATCTCGAAGCATATGAAAAACTCTAAGTCTCGTTCGACCTTGCTCAAAAAGAACAATAGTTTGTCAAAAATTACGTATTGGACTGTAGTGTGACCGAGGAGTACCTGGAGGAAACCGGCAAGTTTCTTTAGAACTTTGCGTACATGAATAACCTGGCAACTTATCGCTAAAAAGTCACCAATTCCACAAATTAACGCAACAACCTCCAAAATTAAATAACCAATATTGACGCTCAAATACACCCTCTCCAGTAAAAAGTGGCCAATGAACCGGATGTTCAAACTCAAATCGATGATCTTAACAAAAAGAAAGTCTAGTTGACATAAAAAGTCAACAAAGCCGCTCAACAAATAACAGAGTTTCAGAACAAAATAACTGCCATGGATCCAATCGAGTACAAACGAAAGTAACTAATCGTAAGTATCAAATACCAGCGTGGAAAGCTTCATTAGAGCAAGAAGGAAGTAGAAAAGGCTTTTAAGTAGTATTAATCATGCAGAGAGTAGCTTTAAAAGCTGTATGCCGGTGAAAACCAGGGAAAATACAAAAAGACCAAAGTTTAACTCTATGAAAGTTTAGGGAGAATTTGCTAATAGCATCTGAATCAGTATGATTTGGCAATAGAGTACTACAAGGTTATCAGATACCATTCCAGGATTAAGAAAACCTTCCAAAAAATGGTCAGATATTAATCAAAAGCATCGGGAAAGAAAATCTAGTACTTCATCAAATAGGCCAATTTTTTGGCAGATATCAGGAGATTTAGCGATGCTTTCGACAGACTTGACGAAGCCCTGGAGGAAATATAACCAGGAAGTTCTGATGAGAGACAGCAGAGAGACAAAATATTAATCTAGATGCATTCTATACATTAGAGGTAGGAAAACCAGGCCCAAAATAAGGCTTTTTGGCAACGAATCAGGGAAAAAGACGACTTCACCAGACCAGAATAGAAGAAAATATCAGAGTATAAAACGCAAATCAAATGAAAAATTCTTTGTTAATGTGTCTCATGAGAATTAATTGATTGTCCCTTAGAAAATATAGAATTGATAGTGACTATAAATAAATAATCATTACAATCGGCATTGCATAAATTAACACGTTGGGTAAGCAATAGTAGGCATATAGACTCATGATAAAGGAAAACTAGTTGGATGATGCGACATAGGAGCAATTCAAAAACATTCGCAAGAATATTTAGCATTTCTAGTTCTCCAAATTCAAATAGTACGGAGACTTTAAGCAGACGATTTTCCTCATGGGAAACTCAAGAGCTTCAAAAAGTTGTCTGTTTATGCTTATGAGTGGTCATATTCTTTAATCTTTCTAGGACCAGACTTAGGGACTTGTCCTGATTGATTCTAAGTATGGAAAAGGGTGCATTGGGCATGGTGGGCAGTCAAAAACCAAGCTTCCTAATGTGCATCGAGTAAACGACAATGATCTCTACTTGGTAGACTGTCCTGGACTTCTGGACAGCAAAGGGTTTTAGGACGACTTCACAAATTCCTACTTCGTTATGAGAGTTTTTGAGAAGGTTACATCTGCAAGATTTTTACTTTGCATCAATTAAGCAGACCTGATATCAGACCACAAAAATAATCTCGAGAAAGCCATATCTGGATTTCTGCAATACTTCAAAAAAACGGTGGATATCTGCAGACTTTCCAATTTCACAAGTATTGTTGTTACAAGATCTGCGTAGCTGAATGACAAAAGCATTAAAAAGAGAGCTAAAGGGTTGGTTAACTTTTTCGAGGCTTAGAATAAGAAATCCCACGCTTACCTGTTAAAAACGATCATCTAGTAGGGTCGAACCTATTTTTTTAAGAGAGTTTTGTAGCCTGATATGAAATTAGGCCCCAAAAGCCTTGACATCCTTCAAAGTTAGCGTCATAAGCCTTACATGTAGCTCAAATACGCCACAGACATCAACTTTTAGTTCGATTAGGATAGTAGCAAGGAGTAAGTCAAGAAGTTCGGGAAAAATATTTAGTGTCTTTATGAAAACACCAGTAGAATTATGAATGCTATGTGCTCATAAATCGTAAAGGTTGTCCGTGAAACCTCAAGTAACGTGGGAAAAATAAAGACTCATAACTACAACAAACAAATTGAGGTTTTTTTGGACAAGCACGACATCTACTAATCAAAGAAGGATTCAAAAAAGAGAATGTAGTTAATAAACATGATAAAGTACGAACTGCATCCGTTCTAGGCTAATTTTGTCGATATATATCATCTGGAAGAAGTAAACAACAATACCGCAAAGTATTCAATGAGTTCGGATCTCCCCCTACTTGTTCGATAAATGGTGAAAGATATTTATAACTATTCCTACTTCCAAAGTTTAGACAAGAAAAATATAATCAACTTCTGTTATTTTTCTCGTAAAATATTCTAGGAGTTGGATTTTATTGAAAAAATAAAGAAAAATCTTCCAAAAGATTTTAATCTCGCCCATGGCGATTTATCAGGCGCTGCTGACTATGATATCTTAGAAAAAAAAGCCATCTTTACCAGAAATTTTAAGCTACCCGCAAATATGGGAGCAACTTAGATTATGCTCTCAGTAAAATTTTTTGAAAAATCATGTTTTGATGGCTCACTAAGCATGGATGGAGTTCCCTTAAGTGTCAAGAACCCTGAAATATGTGAATGGAAATTAAAGTAAACTAGAAACTAAACGTAAATCGCGAGAAGGAGTCACTTAACTGACTTACACTGTAGACTTGGATTAATTAGATAAAAAGAAGGCTCATTTCAAAATAGTCTATAGACTTATTAAAAGGCTAGAAGAATTGATGAAAGTATTCTAAACTATAAGCAAGCGGAGAAAGATTGGAAACCCAATCTTCAACTGTATAAAAAATTAGGATTCATTGCGTAGGAAAAGTTGAACCGCAATTTACTAGCTATCGAATACTATTTCGTGATTCGTCATTAAAAAGATCAAAAAAGACTGCATCAAAAAGTGGTTAATAGTTCAATCCCCTCAACCAAGATCGATAACCTTACTGCTCAGTCCAAATTTCTGGCAACTATTTGCCATTTCCAGGACTCCAAATCATGCCTATAATAGGCTTTTCAGCTCGAAGAGTAGGACAAGAAGAAAAAAATCCTTTTGAAAATCGATGATCTCGTCAACAGTTAAAAAACTTACAGGGATAATTACTCCAAGACAATAAAGGATGGACAAATGTACTACTTCCCCAATAACGAGAAAATTAACGGTCTTCTGCCGAAATCGTGATGATATAACCAGTTTAAATTCATAGCCAACTTAAAACAATATTGCAAGTTAAAAGTGCAACGATAAAATTAATTAATTATTATGGACCCCACTTTAAAGTAAAAAATCGAAAGATTAGAACAGAAAGGAGAGGAGCTTCAGAAAGAAGCTAAATACAAATAGGCTTTAGATGCGTATCAGGAAGTACTATAGCTCAATAAAAACATGAATGGGACAAAAAACTAAGAATACTAACGAATCTCAATTAAGCTATGCTAACTTTGCAACCTGATTTCGATGATTCTCCTACAAAAATAGAAATACGACATCTGTCTGATGTTCCTCAAGAAGGGCGAGGTTTATTCTCTGAAAATCCCGAAATATATGGCTATTACAAATAACAATTTCGCATGCTATTATCGGAAAACAGGTAAGTACAGAACTGCACTCCACTATCTTCAAGGCGCACTAGAGTTGGAGTGGAAAGATCAAAAGCCAGACACCCTCGCTGATACATACCTAAACTTGTGTGCCGTCTATTCGCAGCTAAAAAGGCACGAACAGGCGCTGTAAAATGTTCTATTTTCGATTGTCCTTCTCCAGTAATAGTTGCTGGGAAAAACTGACGTAAACCTGCAAAGAATACCAGTTCTGTCGATAGCATACCACAACTGGGGAGTCGAATTGTAGCACTTGAAGCGATATCAGTAGTCTATTGCTGCCTATTAGGTAAGTCCTATTCCTTTATCTTAGAAAGCAGTGACATTTGCGGCTAAGCATCTCGGATAGGAACACGGACTGACCCAAAGTTTGCACTCAGTGCTCAGAAACGCAATTGATAGCAAATAGGCTTTAGAACATAGACCGAGGAGGAGGTAGGCTAACTAGAAAGTTGAGAAAATGAAAAATACATACAATACCCGCCCAAGAACTGGGGACTACGGAAGCCGTCATCGAGAAAGATAGAAGCGATAGAGTACCAGTAACCACGATATTTGATGAGTGTTTGAGTTCATGCTGATGGTGTGTATTAAAGGTTCGTATAATTTCGATTGATTGAAATCATTTAAATATTTGAATGAGTCAGAAAGCACTGATAATATCTAACCAAACCCGGTAGAAGGTATAGGCCGCAAAAATATTCATATAGCAGCGTTATAGTAAACTTATCCAGCAAGAAACTGAGAAGAAGGAGTACTGGGATCAACTTAACCAGAAAATGAAATCTATGAACCTGAGTTCTATGTAGAAAGATCAGATTAAAAAGAATATCCTTCACAAAGAAGCCGAAAGTTTGCGCAATTAACGATCTAAAATTACAATCCTTGATTTTTAATCCGTCAAAATCATTGGCAAAGGTGCCTTTGGCGAAGTCAGATTATGCAGGTGGAAAAAAAATGATTAACCAGTTGCCGTTAAAAAACTCAAAAAGTCCGAAATGATTTATAAAAACAAAGTTATCCAGGTGCGATAAGAGAGGAATGTCCTAGCAAACTCTTAGAAGAACCCATGGATTGTAGGACTTAAGTGCTCTTTTCAAGATTCCGATAATTTGTATCTCGTAATGGACTATGTTCCTGGAGGAGATCTCATGAATCTGCTCATTAAAAAAGATATATTCACTCACGAATAAGCCAGGTTTTATATCGCTGAAATGATACTTGCCATCAATTCAGTTCATCAGTTGAAATACATACATAGAGATATAAAACCAGATAACATCTTAATAGACTAGAAAGGCCATATTAAGCTCTCTGATTTTGGACTTTGCAAGCACACATAAATGAGACCAAAGAAACTCCTTGAAAGTTTGAGAAAAACAGCTCAAAGTAAATAAAAAATTCCGCTAAAAACCCCTATAGAAAGCAGTGGTTAATTCAGACATCGAAGAAGAAAGCTCGCGTATACAGCTGTAGGAACTCCTGATTATGTAGCTCCAGAAGTTCAAGGAAAAAGTATTTTTTAGCCTTATTCAGATGGGTACACTGAGACTGTCGATTGGTGGTCATTAGGAGTAATATTTTACGAAATGCTTGTCGGATATCCACCTTTCGCATCGTAATAATCATCAATAACTTGGCAGAAGATCCAAAACTGGCGGAAATTCCTGGTTATTCCTCGAGATGCCGATGTCAGTCACGAGGCAGTTGATTTGATAAGGTAAGCGTGAAATTAATCAAGAAAGCTAATAAATGATCCCGACTAAAGATTAGGTGCCAATGGAGTAGAGTAGATAATGGCACACCCCTTCTTCAAAGGAGTAAATTGGAGCAAGATTCGTGAGTCAAAGGCGCCAAATATTCCTGAATTAAAGAATCCGTTTGATACTCGCAATTTTGATCCTTTCTAGGAAGATTAGCCATGGATTCCAGCCGACAGCAAAACTAAATTTAAAAATAAAAAGGGCACATAGTTCATCGGTTATACCTTTAAGCCTGAATAATAATCCAACTCTTAATTGCTGAAGGCTCTCGTTGACTTGGACAATTATAAAATCCCTCAAGAGTACCATAGAAGCAATGTTTAATCTCTGTATCTGGAGCCTAATTATAACTCGCAGTTTCAAAATGCGAGTCACCTTTTCAAAAAATAGAAAAACAATAATCCCAAAAGGGAATTTTTGGCGACCAGACTCACACAGGTAGATGGGCAAAACCATAAATTTGGATTCACTAATGCTAATATGGTGAACAGCGGGAAAAAAATGGAGAAGAAAGCCTTGTCCCCAAATTTTAAATAGGATAAAAGGTCAATAGGAACGACAACCACAAATACGGCCACCAGCTCTCTTGGTTCTACCGCTAAAGGAAAGGTGTCTCAAAAGAAACCTTTAGAGTTCAGGAAATGATGTTTAAGTAAATATATTTTATATAGCATACTCTACATATCCCTGATATTCCAACGTGGATATTTCTACTTATTGATGACACATGAGAGACGAATAAAAACATAAGTGTCTAGTTATTTGAATTCCGGCTTTCAATTTTTGCAGCAAATTTTTCGGCGTTAAGCTTATTCTTATTTTTTGTTTTCAAGTTAGAGTTCTAGTTTTTTCCTTTATTTATCCTTTTTCTTATTTTTTTTGTCCTTTTCCTTGGGAGGTCTGAGCTTCTAGCGAGCGATCAACTACTGACAGATGTCATTGAACATTTTTTCTACACCATCACCAGTTTTCGCGGATACAAAATAGGATCCGACACCTACACTATCTACGAGGGCTTGGATTTATGCATCATGAACTTATATGGTCTTATCAGCTTTGTTGCCGACGATATAGATTAGGGTGGCATTATCAGTGTTGTTTTTTGCTTACTGGAGCCAATAGTCTTCGATTTCCTTGAAAGATTCGGGGTCAGTCACGTCATATAAAATCAGAACTACCTGAGAACCTGAATAAGAAACTGAAGTACTCCTGTAATATGCGCTCGTTATTGTCCTGAACCTTTACTGTCCTGCTGTATCCCAAATCTGGAGTTTACACAAATCTCCGTCTACATTTAGCATTTTGAATCTGAAATCTACTCCAATTGTGGCCAAATAGTTTTACACGAATGTGTTGTCGCAAAAACGTAGAAAAAGTGCTGACTTGCCCACTCCTTGATTCCCAACGATTACTAGTTTAAACAAATAGTCTTGCTATTTGATCATGGAATTGGTAGTCAAATGATAGATATTATTATTTAGCCATCAAAATGACTATTTTATCATTATAACTCGTAATATGAAGGTTCAGTACTATTGGAAAACAAATAAAATGATTTTACAGAGTCAGGTCAAGCATAGAGAAGTCAAAAGCCGAACTTGATTCGGAGGAAGTTGAATTTTATTGCCTTTTGTGTCTAAAATATAATATGCATTTTAGTCCAAAAGGTATCCTTAGTTATCAATGTGATACAGCATCGTTTCATTGTCAAGCTAATATTGCTGATTTGGGGAAGTCTGCACTTTCAAAACTCCTTTGTATTTTAACAGAAGCGGTTTGAATAAGTATTGAAGCTGCGACTTTTAATTTGGTGGATTTTATAGGGCTGTCGAAGTATGGCACTTTGGTTGTATTTCTTCTGAAAGGCTCTTTTTTATTGAGTCTTTAAAAGTGGGCAACTCAAGTTGCAACTTGTTTTATAGTTAGAAGGTGAGTTTGTTTTTAATGGCTTTGATTTCCGAGGTGATCATTTCCCTCAAATACCCGGTTTAAAAGTTGATTTTTTGGTTGATTATCTGCTTTAACGATATCTCTTCTTGTTGTTTCTGATCTTTTATGAGGAAAGCGAGTTATTCTTGTTTGTTTTTCAGTATTTTACTGTTGAAATTGCAGATTTCTTGCTTTACTTTTTATAACTACTCTCCTATCACTCTCGACCCTTCTATGGAAGAATGGTTGCAAAAGGAAGAATCGAATTTAATTTACTGCACTATCTTGTCCTTGAAAGAAACACGATCGTACTCTGAAAAGGTCGCATTGGACTTCGAAAAAGAATGTTCCTCGACCTGCCTTTCCATAGTTTCTATTCTTTCAGTATTTTTGTTGACGTTTTTCCCCAGTCTATTGATTTTGGTCTCGAGTTACTTGACGACGTCTGACATTTACTCGCTAGCAAGCAAATTGGTGAAGTTTGAGACTTTTGCACATGGTCTCGGTGACAAGTTTGCAACCTTACTTGATTGATTGACTGTCAACTTGTTAGTATAAGAATTGAGTTGGGTTGGATTGAAAGAAGCATTGTTTCTGATAGATTGATTTCCATTGACCAGATCGGTCGCAGAATTCATATGGTCTAAATGATTCTACTTTTTCGAAATGTAAGTATTCGCTAAAGTTGGATTACTTGGGGTTTTGGGCAGATTCTAAACTTTTGAGGATGCCAAAGCATTAGGAATGTGCATTGGACTAACGTTATTTTTGTAGACGTTGTAATGCTGATTCTGGTTACTATAATTGGCGGTTGGAGTCGTATTGAATGAGGGAACGGTGTTTTAGTTGGTTACTGCTTTCATTCGAGATTACCTTTGAGTATATGGAGAAAGTGTGAGATCGGATTTTGTTCTCTCGTGATATCTGGAAGAGTTCATAATCGAAGACTGGTTCATCAACGGAATTTCAGAATAATCAACCCCTAATATTAATACCCAATAAAAAAAATAACAAACCATATTCCAAAAATATACCCACACTCAGCATAAGTGTTATTATTTGAAAAAACACACATATCATTGCGTTTCATTCAGAGGAAGTACTCAGGAATTGCTTTCTTAGCTGGAATGACTCTGCTTTCATGAGTTGCTGCTTCGAATTTGATAAAATTTTGATTCAACTTTTCGTCGATTTTTAGTATGGACGCTATGTTATTACAACGATAGCAGTAGTTTGGGGCAGACCAAACAGTCACCAACTGTTTATTGAACATTTCCTTGTATCCTTCCATGATTAGCTGATGGGCCCTGCAAATCAAGCTTATTTTGTTAGCATGATTGAATGCCTCTACGATATTCCCTCCAAAAAGGTATCCTGCTCCTCTGGGACTTAGTACCCATCCTGTGATTTCTAC
>JAOWAT010008907.1:0-12600 GCA_028571025.1 Longipedia americana | reverse complement strand
TTAAATATATACGTGAGTAATACAGAAAGTATGAGCAAGAGTAAATTTAAAATAAGAAAAGAAAAGACCAAGAGATGAGTCTTCGTCGACTGAATGAGGAAGGGGAGAAATTGCAACGTACGCTGACTAATAGTGAGGAACTGACCTTGATGAAGGGATAAATTAATGAGAGAGTTGTAAGCAAACTGTCTTAGGTCTTGAATACGTGTGCTTATTCGGCATAGCAGTTGGAACGACTCAGAAAAAAAATAATGGCTATGTTTGATAAATTTATAGAAAAAAACTAACTCACCCCAAAACTGTAAACAAAAAAAATGTGCGAACTTTGGTATAAGTAGACCGAAAATCGCATGGCAAAACTGGGCACACAGTTTAAAAAGCTAATCAAAATGGGAGGAGAGAGAGATGAGGTGTACGTTAAAGAGTTGAGTCGAAGAAAGTAGATCTACGAAGGCAGAATAATGTCATAGGAGGACATGTTGGGATGGGTGATCAACCTGTGCAATTTCTGCGGGAGAAGTTTGAAATTGAAGTATATGGAGGGATTGGGAGAGTTGGAGAGGGAGGGGAAACTGGCAAATAACATAAAAAGTGTGGAAGATAAGAAAGAGCAGTATCAGGGTGAAGTTGTCGGGATTAGTATTGCAAGAGTAGGGGACAGGTATCATTTTTTGGTGGTATCCAGTTAGAGCGATCCGAAACATCAGTGTCCAGTGGTGAAGTGCTTGTTTGTGAATGAGTTCAGGGAGAGTGAATAGCAGATTCAGGCAAAGTACGAGTTCAATTCGAGGAGTAATGTTGTATTCGATGACAGCCTGGTTGCGGAGCACGGGTACAACTTGAAATCGCCTGTGTTTATGATGTTATTGATCAGTTTGCTGACGGAGAGAGGGTTAGACATGCGCGAATATGGTGTTGAGTAGGAGTAGGGGGGTGACCGTAAGACACTCACCTTATCAGAGATTTTGAAAATGGCTGATGCTAATGAGCTGAAGAAAAGGGAATAGAGATTCGGGGACTGCGTGATGGAGTTTTTTGACTATTTGAAGGAAGGGTATAGTGTAAAGGCCTATGGGCTATTCCTAGAGAAATTTTACCAGTGAGAGATGCTAATTCAACTCAGTAGAAAGGATTAAGGCAGGTCGGCATGTTATTATGAGCAGAATTATTTAGCTATATTTTGACAGTTAAAAGGATTAATTTGTTGCTGGAATTATATGGATGGATAATATAAATTAAAATCGAATTTTTCACGAATACGAGTACCTGAGCATTGTCATCATGAAATTTCGAAAACTCAGACGCGAAAAGTCACTATCGAACTCATTTCTGTCTAAGATCAAACTGTTGCTCTAGAGATGTGGGATAAAGCCTGCCTAAAATACTGATCGATCGCACTAAGACTTCAGAAAAAGTAGAGAGGCTCCGACAATAAGAACGAGTAACAGTCAAAATGCCATCATTTTTGCGAATTTAGACACTGAAGGTGGAAACGTTCCTGAATTATTCGGAAGAGAGTTGAAGGCGATATTCGGAATGAGCAAAATATAATCATTTAGAAAGTATTTGAGGATTCTGGGTTTTAGCAGTAGGAAATTCGGAAGAAGAAGAGAAAAGTAGATTTTTGTTCATGAAGGGCTAAGGCGAATAAAAGACGTTAGAGGGACCATTCACGAAAATTGTGCTTTAGAAGATAATGACTAGTTGCCAAATTAAGAGGAGGCAGAGGGAAAGATAACTATGAAAGCCAATTAGGAGGATATCTCCCTGGAAATGAAGTTACGCAACCACGAGCACTAGAATGGAAATATGGAAAACTCGAACTAAAATTAATATGATCAACAGAGGCGGAGAATTAGGAATGACCAAAGAGGAGATGGCGCAAGTAACCGTGCTCAGTAGCGAAAAATCCGATAATCGTTGATATAGGCAGACCGTAAGAAATAGGAGTTGGTATAGGCTTTCAAAAAAAAATACTAGAGATGCGATGCATTGATTGATAACGTGATTTACATGATGCTGATGGGACACAAGGAGAGGAAGATTGATGAAGAGGAAGTGTTGAATCAGATCACTGAGATTCAGGATTTGTTTTCAGAAAATCAGCGAGAGTTGCATGAATGCATGGAATTTTTGGTGAAGATGGGTGATACGGAGGGTAAAACCGATGCGGATGATATCAAAGGAAGTGATAGGCAGGTTGCCGGTGAAAAAAGCTAGGTCTTGAAGGAGCAGGGTAATTAAATGGGGGAGGGAGGCGAAAAAAAGGGAATTACAGCATTTAGGATGAGGGAAGAGAGTAATAACAACGTCGAGCATCCCACATTAAAGTATCACACAACGAGCGTGATAAGAGGGGAGAAGTGAAGGTAGCTGATCGTCTGATTTAATTAATTATGACATTTCAATGGATAGAATTATTTTCCGATCAAAATCATAGAAGTACACTCGATTTTAGTGATTTAATCATTCTGACGATTTTTTTAATTTAATTAAATATATGGAAAAGGCCATCAGACATAATTATCCAATTCAGTTATTGATACAAGAAGTCAAATAAGAAATTCTGACATTTTGTAATTAAATAATAAAAGAGGGCCAGGAGAATGTTTGAAGGTTGTTGGGAGTAGACGGAAGAGCAGGGTTACGATAATGTGAAGTCAGTAGCTTCTTCGAAGAAGTCAGTCAACTTAGACTAATAGGCCAATGATAGTTAGGTAGATGTAGTTGACCTCAATAGGGAGTAGATTCAAATTCCAGGAAAGGAATCAACGAATTACGGGACTAGTTGGACACAGAATAGCAATAGTTTCAGTTGGCAATTGGCCAATGGTTGTTAATCTACCGAAGGTTCTTTGTAAGATGGGATGCTGTTGAATTACAACTCGAAATCAGCGACGAGTCGCCTTAATAGTGGGCGTGGTTCTAGCGGTAGAAGTTTGGGAGCAATGGACGAGAGAAACGGCACCATAAGATCACTGGACGAGAAGGATTGTTTTCGGTGTATGAATTGTTAACTGGTTCCGGTTGGCAATTGTCTGGTGTGTAATGGTAAAGGCTAGGTGGGATGTGACGATAGTATGGCTCGGTTTTTGGAATATGTGATCGAATTCAAGTTGGGAATTAGGTAGTCCTATGATGGAAAGAAAAATGTGGGTAATAAGGTCGGTAAAGGTTTTTTGCTGTCTTCTTCCTAAATGTCTGGTAGCTCTTCGGTAATACTAAGGGGGGAGAAGAAGAGGAAAGAATAAATTTCCGAAATGGGCAACAGTCGGAGCGTGACCAATAATGTGAAAAAAGTGGATGGTCGAGAAGGAGTTAGCAAGCTTAAGTTGCTGAATCGCAGTTCTGTGTCTAAGGATGTAAATTAATTTTGTAAGGAAACCTACGAGAGTTTTGCATCAATAAGAAGGAAAATTGAGGAAGTTAACGGAGAGTAGATCGGGAGTGTGAAGGGGTCTTCTTCAGTGACAAATAACAGGAGTGATAAGAAGAGCGGTAAAAAAAATGTGAATTCGTGCATAAGAGGATCAATGATGAATAGTTCAAAATTCTGTAGTATGGGTCGTTGTTCAATGGGAGTATCTTCGTACGGCGAATCTTAGGAGCACAAGAATAAGATGATGTCGCATTCATCGATTGTATAAAAGTGCAATGAGGTAAAGTACGTTCACGAGGGTTATGAGTGCGATAACTGCAAGATGTTGCCGATAATGGGTAGTAGGTATCATTGTATGGTTTGTGATGATTATGACTTGTGTGGGAAGTGTTTTGACAAAGATGGACACTAGCATAGGATGAAGGAATTCAAGACTTCTGGGATACACACGCAGATGTCCGGGATTGTTGGGATGTTGGAGAAGGCTGGCAAAATGAGGAATATTGGAGAAGGAGGAACGCGGATGTTTCAGAGTGGTGCCATATAGACTGCCAAGGTTTACAGCAGTTCTATAAAGTGACCAAGAGAAAAAACGGGGTTTTAGGGGGGTTGTTCTTTCCATCTCTTCTGATGAGAGGAGTGCTGTTGCTTCAAAATATTTTTTATATCTGGAAATTCAAAAGGACAGACCCAAAAGCTATGCATATTATATGACTGTATCTTCTACTTTACTGCCGGTTTCTTTTTAAAAATTGAACTTAAAACAATAGACTAGGAGTGGTTTTTTAATTTATTTCGAAGAAGTATGTGGCTGTGAATTTTGGTGACTCGTGAATATGTATTTCATTTTAATTCCTATCGAATCAAATAGGGTATAATTTAATTAGAGATGAGAAAAACAGTGAGTAGCATATAAATGATCATACTTCGAAGCACTTTCCGGCCTCTAGGAGATACTACATCAACTTTTAATGATTCTAGGCGATTTTTCTCCTATGCATTGCATAATATATGGTTCTAAAGAACCCTTGGAGTTTAAGAGTTTCGGTTCTTTTCCCCCCAACATTGTTGTTGATGTTGAGGGGATCAATAAGATTGAGTTTCATGACGAAGTTATTGTCCTAGCCATCCCACTAGTAGTCATATTCGTAGATGAATCCGTAGTAAAGGGCGACATTTCTGAGATGTTATGCGAGAGTATTTCCTGAGTACTTGCCGAGAATGTTGAGGATCATAATGAAGAGGGCGTAAGATTTGAGTCCTCCTTTTTTTTGATCGTGGAGGTGCCACTTTTCTGATATTCTGCGAATGTAGTAGAACAGCGGTTTGATTGCAGGATAGTAGGAGATTGTCTATAGGATGTGAGTGACGTATTTTTTGCCATTGTTGTTTTTGTGGAAAATTGCGAGATCAATTTTACGATAGCTGTAGTGTTTAGTCATTTAGAGTTTGAGGATTGGGAAGTTAACGTTGCGATTGATGAGAATTTAGCTGATGTGGTACTATGTTTTTTTTGATTTTAGTTTTTGGTGGATTTTTGAGAGAGTTGACTATATACAGATCAGCTTTTAGGATTATCGGTGGGGGAGTAGGATGAAGTCGATATCACAATATGGAAACCACAGACCGGTCGCAAAGGAGCCGATTATGTCGAGCTGCATCTACTGTTATGATGCGATTTTTGAGAGGATCGTGATGAAGGGTTCAATTTGTTTCCAGGAGCTTTTCTGCTTCTATGCACAGGTCAGACTGTAGGAGTCAATCTATTGTGAGATGACTGCGATTGGGATGTTTTAGAGGTATTCAGCGTGTTAGGGTGATGTTCTAGACTCGTCTTAAGAAAAGTCCTCATCAGATTATTAGCTTTACGATGAGGAGTGGTAGTAGTCGTCTTTGAGAATTTGAGTAGCCTCGTTATATTTAGACGCTGATTTTAGTTGTTAAGTGCTAAATTTATTGTAAGTCGTGTCAAAATTCAAGTTTTGGGGAACATTCGCGTTTTAGTTAAGATTTTAACGATCTAGGAAATATTTCGAGCTGCTAGGCTTGTTTTGATAGAATTGAGACGAATTATAAGTGAAAGATGGCTGGAAATCGGTTTAGCTCTGAGGAAAGGCGGAGGATTTAGTTGAAGATGACGATAAACTGTTTGAATGTGAGTATTTTTATGGGAAATTTTAATGTTATGCGGCAGTTTTATTGATTGGATTTGTTTGTTTTTAGATATATGTTTTTTGAGTTTAGCAAAGGACGAGGTTTGTTTGTGTCACGCTGTCGATTTTTTTTTGCGAATTAGTGCCGTTTTTGATGAACTGCTCAAATTATTTAAAGAGAGAATTTTAGGATAGATCGAGTGGCATGAGTTTTTAGTGATTAGCAATTTAAAGAATTGCACCGTTCTGAAGGAGGGTTTCGATAACTTTGCGATTTGTGGGTGTTTTTGATTTCGTGTATGAAATGACAGCTTAGTGAAGAGGAGTGTTTCCTGAGATAATTTTTAAGCTGTGATACCTGTATTTTGGAGTTTTTAATTGGGGTTGATTCCAGATTTGATGAGAAAATCGATCATTTTGGGGTTTCCAAGCTCAACAGCAAGGAAGATGGGCGTTTTGTTGTTTTGAGCGGTGCTTAGCTTCTAAAGATAGAATGAGAGTAGTACTAGTTCTGGATAATGCTAGAAGAGCAATGAAAGAATTTAGAAGGATTCCTAGGTGGGGTCTGGGCGAGAAAGAGGTTTTTATTTATATTTGTGATTTGGTTTTTTCTGGTGAGACTAGTTGAATTACACGGTTTGGAGTGAGGGAGGATTGAGGGAATGGTTGCGATTCCTCATAGCATAGAAAATGACAGTTTGGCCTTGGTCATCACGTTGATGAGCTTGCAGTTATTTATGCTGGAGAAAGGATAATATGACGAGTTTGTTGGTTTTTTAGCATGCGAGCATGAAGAGACTTTTCTTTTCTGCGTCTAAGATATGAAAATTGCAATAACCTTTTTAGTCGATGAAATTGGGATTGGCGTTGTTCCTAGCCTAATTAGGGGGGAATCGTACTCGAGAAGGCTGTTGATGTAGAGAAGGTATGTGGATTACGCTATCTTTTCGTAGTTTTAGAGCGTTTATTTTAATAGCAGGTTTAGGTACAGATCGCTCTTTGGCAGCTGACGGATCGTTGATCGTTTCAGGGTGTATGAAAAATCCTAATAGGTGTACGGGTGATAGAGCATTTTTTTTACTTTTAGGAAGTGTTACATTGTTAGTGTTATAATAAATATTACGAGCTTTTCAAAATCAAATTGTCGAGAGCATTCGTAGATATAAAAATGAGGATGCAAATCTTGCTATTTACACAAGGCAAAGTAGAGAGTTGAAGGATACCAAGAAATTGGTTTTAAATTGAACTGTCTCGGGAGAAATTGTGCTTTAGATAAGATTCATTGTTATTTGAGGAGCGTAGAGCTCTCAGTGACACCAGCCACGGTGGCTGAGTGTCTTTTTTGTTGAAGTACGGCAGGAGCAGTCCTTGATAATTTTATTGGTTCTAGCAAAAGTATATAATTAGTAAATAGGGTTGATTTTTTCGAAAATAGTACGGTGAAATTTAATATTAAACCTAACGATAAACGACCAACTCAAAAAACAATAGGGAATAACTATTTGAGGAACAAAAGAAATGAGTAGTAAACGTATAAATTGTAAGGAGTCAACGTTGTCTCCGCAAAGGATGGGAATAGGGACAAGGAAACCACCATTGCCGGGAAGAAGCTGTGATAAATTAAACTATGGGCAGGGGAAAGAATATGTCCATGACTAGGTTTTGAGAGACAGAGCTGAAAAGGTGTCGAGATCCTCTTCGACAGCGACATCGTCCAAGTTTTGCAACAGCAAGAGGGTCAGAACTCTCAATGTTTTTGCTAATATGACAAAAAAAAAATCTAAATAATAAAGACCGAAGGTGTCTGTACCTTCTCCGTAGGAAAACTCGATGCATCATAGACCCGCCGATTAGAACATGTGTTTGAACTGCCAGGAGAATATTATCGAATTTATGGACTGGTATCAGGCCGTGAGGAATTTGTGTAAAGTAAAATTTACGGAGGAGATATTTCAGAGTCAGCCTAGCCAACAAAAGTAGGAGGTGGAGCATGAGTAGGAGGATTCCGTGATTCTGGAGGTTGGTGGTGTGCAGTATGTCGAATCTAGATAGTTAACATCTGTGGAATTGATGAATTTGTAAGAGTAGTCGGGTCAGGGTGGACAAGTTTGTTATAATTAAATTGAGAATAAGTAGATCGTTAAAAGCAGGTGTGGGGATGAGGAGAATAGTTTTGAGGAGCATTCGATTGTAGACTCAGAGAGGAAGGCAAAGAAACGGATGGAGTAGCTTGAGTAAGAAAACTTCACAGATCGTGAGGAACGTTCCGATCAGAAATAGTTAAACAAAAGATAAAAGGAACATGATTCAACGGAGGTAAAAAAGTCTTGTGATGAGGCGAGGAGTATTTAGGTGAAAAACCGAGTGCAGAATGTAGGCTATGGCGGAGATGTTGGAGAGTGCCAGTGGAACCAAGAAAAGTAAAAAAAATAACCGTCAATTTGTGAGAAATAGTTCATATCTTTCTCTTCATTTGATAATGAGGATCATGAAGAGTACCCTCAGAGATTGGCGACTTTTGGTGGATGTAGCTAGCAGTCAGATGACAGTGGAGAACGAGGAAGTGTGAAGGAAAGTAATAACTAAAACAATGAAACCGTCGACTCGATGCAGAAAACTGCATTTTTTACGAAAGAAAAACATCGGAAAACAGTATCTTTGCATACTGCGGATTCGGAGACCAGAGAAAGAAAGGTTAAACTGGATTTATATTTGAATTTGGAAGAAAACAAGTAAAACCAGTGTCAAAGGAAGGATTTTAGTAAGAAAAAAGTGGTTTTGACCTCTTAAGCATTTCAAAATCGGAACAATCAAAGACAGCGTGAACTCAATGAGGGACAGTAGAGTGTTCCATATTCTCAAAATAATATAAAGACTATAGTAAGTCCGAAATCAAAAATAAGCAATAAGACGCAATTGTTGTAAAAGATAAAGAGAGAGAAAGAGAAGAAAAGAGAGGTATGGGGGAGATATTTTGAAGATGATCGGAAGTATCTATAAAGATACCTGAAATGAGTGAGCCAATAGCATCAATGATTGAAATGATTTTTTGATTACTGTTTTTTTTGCTTCAATACTGAGTATGTACTAAACCGTCAAATTATTAAAAATTAGTATTTGAAAAATTATTCTTCTGACAATTATCAGAATTTCTTGGGAAAAAGTTTTTATAAAGAAAGTTATAGGAATGGGATCATGTTTCCTTTGTTTTACAGTCTATAAATAATCAGATATAGATTTTTTAGCCATCGAGAACAGGAAAATTATCGAGAAAAATGTAAAGATAGAAAGGTCCATCAATATGTCAGCATTTCATGCAGTTAAACGTTCAAAAGATGACAAAATTCATTCGAGACTCGGAGTACAAATGCAAGAGCAATAGTAAACACGACGCTGTTGAACGTCAGTTGTGTTTAACTTGTGGTTAAGTTCGATGCGAAAGTGAAACTTGTTCTTACCAGCATTTTATAGCTTTTAAAACTCATGGGGTTGTTCTGAATATGCAGGGTCGGATGTGTTACTGCTATATATGTAAGAAATATGTACATGAGAAGATAGGATAAGTTTCAGGGCAGTTGTTGGTACGGAAATAGAATATGGAGAACGGAGTCATTGAAAAGAATAGAAAGGAAGAGAAAGAGATCAAAGATTTAGAGAGTTTGGTGGGAAAAAGTTCCTAGCTATTTTAGAAGATCATTGATATGATGGATTCAAGAGATGTTGTCTTAAATAATCAGGCGTATGGCTTAGGCAATGGGAAGGACGATGGATTGAGAGGGAAATTTTCGTAGAAAATTCATGGAAATCTGGACAGCGGAAGAAAAAATGCGATACTACAAAAAGGAGGCGTTAGACACCAAGAGTTTAAGTTATCGGATTTGTTGGACAGTGGAAAGAAACAAAATTACTTGGGGGGAAAAATTAATGTTGGGATAAAAACGAATAACGGTAATAAACCAATTACTGTAAACCCCAATAAGATGGATATGATAAAAAAAGAAAAGAGGTTTGAATCGTATTTTAGAGAAGATATCGAAAATCTGGGTGGCATGAGGAACGACCATAAATAGAACAGAAGGACAAACGAAGTGATTTCTAGTGACGTGAAAAATGTCATTTTGTTTAAGGGTGATAGACTGACAGATATTCGGGGTAAATTCTAGAAACAGATTGGTCGGACGAAGGCCAAGTTGAGAGAGTTTGGCTTAGCAAATATTGGAAACACTTGCTATTTTAACTCAATAATGCAGTGTATGTATGCGACTTGTGAGTTGCATTAATATTTTAGGGAGATGTAGTCGTTGGATATCCACAATGATTTGCGAGATTTCTAATTTTTTGACTAGGAGTACCACAAAATGCATTCTACGGATATAAAACCGATTAGTTAACTGAGTATAATATTCAAGAAGTTTCTAAATAATGTGGAAAGACTCTACAATCCGAGATCGATATTTTCGGCTATATGTAAAAACAAGCGTGGTTTTAAGCTGATGGAACAGCAGGATGCGCAGGAATTATACGGTGTATTGCTGAATTCTTTGATAGAAAGTGAGAAGAAGCTGCTTAAAATCAATCGATAGATATAGATAAAGATAATAAACAGCAAGAAGGTCGCTACGAGGTTATAGAGGATGTTTGGTTTCTACTTGGGAAGCAGGTTGTTTTGTTTGGATTGCGAGAACGTTAGCTGGACGTTTGATTTCGCATTGGATTTGAATGTGGAGTTACTCAAAGGGAACAGTAAGAGAGTGGAAATTGTTGTTCCTGAAGGCATGGACATTGAGAGAGACTAGATTGGGGTGGAAGGCATGAGGTATCCTTTCGGGGGAGGGAAAGTGTAGAAAGACGGATTATTGGAAGGATTTTTTGGCGGATAGCAGTTTTCGCTGAGAAATAGTTATAAATGTTAGAAATGCGGGTCTGGTAAGGCTATTCGAAAGTTTTTTATAAAGGATCCGCCTTAGATCATGATGGTTGGACTCAAGAGATTCAACAATAATGGGAGTAAGAATAATACTATTGTAAAAGTTCCCTAGTTCTTGGACTTCGGAGGCTATGTACTGAATAAATAACTACAGAGTGACGTATACGATAGGAAAGACTATTTGTAGCGGATTTTGGACAAATAGAATGACAGCGGAGAGGTCAAGAAGTATTCGCAGACTACATACCAGATTTACGGGGGTGTGGTCCATGGAGGTACCTCCTTTGCGGGCCATTACGTGTCCTATACCAGAAGAGATGGGAACAAATGGTATTATTTTTCGGACGGGAACGTTAAGGAGAGTTCTTGGGACAAGTTCAAGCTAGCTCAGCCATATTTGTTATTTTATAGGAGACTGAAAGTTGATGGGGATGAGTTTTTAGTTGATCCTGTCGAGGAAGCCCAGGAATTTATGGTTTAAAAAGTGTAAAAAAAGTAGAAGTGGAAAGTTTAGGAGATAGGGCAAATATAGAAAGCGTAGAAAATCTAAGAAAAACAGAAAAATTAAAAGATAAAAGAAATGTAGGAATAGACAAATGCAGAGTTAGGGTAAGTGGGTCGAAAAAAAGTTGAAATAGTGGCAGAGAATGTGGAGGTTAACAACTAAGGTAGAGAAAAATAAAAAAATGGTGTTTAGTAGTCATAGGAGAATAGTAGCAGAAGCAGTGGGATAAATGGAGCTATTTAACGAGATTGATGATTTATTTAATTGTGTGAGTGCGATTGTTTGATGTTCACTCGGGTACTGTTGGGATTTGGGGGACTGTTGGGTATTTATTCTATAGTAGTGTTTCTAATTAGACCAGTTTCAGTAGGTTTGCGGCTTTCTTGATTTGATTGGCAAAAGAGCCATTCAGGGGGTAATTTTCAATGAGATAAAAGAGGACCTACAGGTTGGCGTTATTGGTGGATTATTTATTCCCAAGACTCTCTATTCCGTAATTTTTGACAATTTTTTCGACGAAGAGTTATACAGTGGTGCCTCCTTTCCCAAACATGAACTCAGCGATGAGATAGATGATCCAGAAGTTTTGGATATCCAGTTCTTCCGTGATTAGCGGTTTAGCAAGTTAGAAGGCATCTTCTGACAGTTAAGTGGTGAAAATCTCGAATGGTAGGATTCTCTGGAAGCGATACGCTAGCTAGATCCTGCACAGGTTGTTGAATGCCGTTTGATGGTGAACTGTTGCGATTTTTCGTTGCTAGGTTATGTATAGGGCTTTCAGAAATACTTCGACTCGGCTTTCTGAATATATTTACTTGAGCAGAGAAATTATTGTCTATTATTATTCGAGTAATTGAAGGTACGATATGTTTTAGTCTTAATTTTTTGGGGAAGGTTATTGCTACCGATTGGGGAAGATTTACTCGGAGCAGTCTGGGTTTTACACGTGTTAGTTGTCTGAAGAATCATTGATTTTAAGGAGAATCTCACTTTTGAATTTTGATTACGAAGTGGTAAGTGATTTGGTGAGTATTTTTTGTTTGGGGTCGACGATATTGCTGTTTGAGTCGAAATTGGGGTTGGGACGGGTTGATTGAGCTGATATCGGGAGAATTTAGTTTTAATCGGGGAAATGAACGATTCTACTTTCCAGAGAGGAGGTGTAGCTTTTATCGAGGGGTATTAGTGATATGAAGTGGGGTTACGGGTTATCTTGAACTTAGGGGACTGGTTTTTTAAGGTATTTTTTGAGATTGCAGATGAGTTGATTGAAATTTTTTGCATTTATGATTTCGTAATTGACGAGTTCTACGGCGAGCTACAGATCTTGATAGATAATATATTTGTGGAGAGTTTCCTAATTGAAGAAGATCGTATTTTAGAAAATGGTTTCGTAGGTTTACCAGGGACATGAGAAGTACTGGGATGAGCGTGGGATTTGGAGGATTTATTTACGGAGTTCTTTGGGGTCAAAGGAAGGGTTTTGAAGGATCTAGGGAAAAATCTTTGTGAGAGGGGCCGCATGCTATTTGAGCCTTCTGTTTATCAGCCGAGGGACCAGCTTTCCTTCAAGATACTCGAAGAGGAGTTTCCCGATGAAACCACGGTTAATTGCCGCCGAAATCGGTTCAAGGAT
>JAOWAT010008906.1:16436-30028 GCA_028571025.1 Longipedia americana | reverse complement strand
ATAAATCCTTCTTTTGAGTTTCTTTCTTAATCCCAAATGTTACCTTCTGCCGAAGTTAGCACATAGTTGAAAGGTTGTTTTGCTTTTCTATTGACAGAATGACAATAAGAAAGCTGTTTTACGAGACTGGTCCTTTACTTCTCGGTCATAAGGTCATAGAATTGTAAATCTATTATCACAGTTGTCCCCTCCTTCATTTTTTGCTTGTAATCCTCTTTTCTTTTGGCCTGAATTAGTATTCCATCTTCTTTCTTTTCCAGGATCTCCTCTTTTGGTGTATTTTATTAAGCAAACTACTTTCTTTGTTCCTCCTTCGATAGCTACGTTTTTATAAGCTGTTTTTTCGCTTTTTTTCTCAGCTTTTACTCTTGTCTTTTCTGCATTCTCTTTTATTTTTTAGCGTGTTCCCATTTCTCCTTTTTTTATATTTTCTTTCTTTTCTTTTTGGATATTTTCTACTGATCAGCTTCCTATTCAGGAATTTAATCCGGATTGTTTATAAATGGTAACTCCGGTAGTTATTGTTAGCTTTACGAGTCCATCTCGAAAATTTTTTTTATAAAGATACAGTATAAAGTGCTGTGATTGGAATGTAAATATTATAATAATTAGAAATGAGACGCAACTAGGCAGACAAATGGAGTGACAACTCCTCGGATTTGGACATGGAAAGTTCGGTTTCCCGTAATGAGGCATCGAAAGTTCTGTATAATGACATCCTATGCAAGCCTCTGAAGACGGTATTCAAGAGTATAAAGCTTGAGCCCCATAAATAACATGATATGTACATTTATGAGGTTGATGAGCATTCAAGATCTAGAATGATACAGGAGTTCGTGATGTCGAGAGTCTAACTAAATAGTAAAGATGTCAAAGTATAATGCAATCCTCTCGAACTTGAGGACAAAATTTTTTACTTCTAAAGGAGTTGCAGGGAAAAGTGACTGATAATATGCCGCCAAGTTAAATCCAAAATCACCATTTTTGATTCGCAACCCATTCTTTATCAACCCTCGATTTACTTCTTATTAGGTTTAGTATAAATTATAAAACGTCATTCAACAACAATTTGTCTGCTTAACTCTCCTCGTTTATGTTTTAGCTGGATGCTCCAATTTTGATCTTTTTATTTGAACTTAAGGTTGCTATTTCACTGTTTTGCCATCAACAGATGGATTTTTGCTGTTTTTGACTGGGAGGACGGCATCTATAGTCTTTATTGGCTAAGTTCCTTCCGGTGAGCTCAAAAGAATTTCACACATGCTTTTGAAGATTTACTACAAGTTTTCACCACTTTTTGCTGAAACCTCGAAAGATCTCAGTCCAAGCACTCGAAATTTTTGTTCCACAGTTTTCTTATCAATTGCCCTATTTTCGTAGAGGTCTAGTTTGTTCCCTATGGCAAAGATAAGGACATCGTCCCCTCGAACTTACTTAATAAAGTCAACCCATTTGGTCACAGATTCAAAACTTTCATAGTTTGTCAGATCATAAACTATAAGAGCCACTTGCGAGTCCCGGAGATAATTCGGAATCAAGCTACGAAATCTTTATTGTCCTGCCGTGTCCCAAAGTTGTAATCTGACTGTTTTATCGCTAACAACGATGTTTTTTGATACAAAGTCAATTCCAATTGTTGCCTATGTGACCGACTAATATGTACATTGTGAGATTAGTCGAACTAGTTTTTGATAAACCTGTTTATGATTGAGCTTTTGCCGACGTATTGATCGCCGATAAATACTATTTTGAATTTTACTATATTTCTCTTGGAGGTTGCGAAGGAAAGCTAGTCTACAGATTTTTTCATTGCTGTTTATATATGTTAATCGAAATGTCAGAAATGTGTTTAAATTATAACTTATTATGTCTAGTAGGGACACTAAAAAATTAGACAGTATCAGATATTCGATATTCTCTCAACAAGCTGCTAAATAAGAATCAAGAACATTTTTTAGCCTTGCTATCGTTATAGCTCCTATTATTTCAAAGCATTCATAGAATTCTTAAACACAGTTTTGAGTTTCGTGAGAAGAAACGCTTCTCTTTATTCCCTTTACCTGATATCCCTTTCAAAAATATTTTTCATTTCTTTGAGCTGACTATGGAATTGCCCATACACTCTATTTTCCAGCTCACTTCTGCTGCGTTTAAGTTCCTACAAACTAGATAGTAACATGTTGATTTTAGTTTAAGTGCTAGCTAATTACTTTAGGATTTTTTCCTACGTCAAATTACTTGGTACGTTGTTGTCGGTATTTTCTTCAAGTTAGGCTTGTTCTTTTAGACAAAGCTATTAAAGTTTGTCTTGAATGAGCTTTTCCTTTTCACTGTGCTATTTTGAAATATTGTTTAGACTGGCTTTCACGCTTTTTTAAATTCGCCCAATTGCGTTGACGAACTGTGTGTTTAGAGACTGTCGACTTTACATTTCGTGATTAAACTTTTACTGAAGTGATTTCATCTTTATTGGGGCAACTTGTTACTTGATTGTGAAGGGTTTGGATTTTTTTTCGACCATCCTATTAGCTATATCTAATTTCTTGATGGAAGTCGGTTAGCTATGCTAGGGCAATCTGCCCCTGAGAGTGTTCCTGCGAGGCGATCCCAGACAGTCTGGCCATAAGTTTCTGAGCTTTTTCTTCAAATTCTTCAGAACTCATTTATAAATATTATTCTATTACATAATCATTTCGTTGTTCATAAATGGGTAAAGTTTCTTGAATTTTTCCTCATCTTGAAATTCTACTTTTTCAACAACTCCCAGCTATTTACATTTTTTTTCAAAGGCTGCTTTTGAATCTTCAAAATACAGTAAACAGGCAATTGGAGCAGCACAAATCGAGAGTAGGGGCTTGGAGCCCAAGTAAGAAGCGGCTTTAACGAGGTTTTTGAATTAATTGCTGCTATGAGGGAACTTTTTCATGAATTCCAAGTTTTTCTCGTTTAGGACTTCATCAAGATTGTTGGTTTTTATGGGTTTCGGTATTTTTGGCTCTTCATAGTTGTTAATCTAACAAAACTCAAGGAATTTTAGGAAAGTATCTTTGGAAATCATGTTGTCTTCAATTGTGACCTGCGTTATCAAAAATACCTTACTTCCTCCTACTCGAAGCCAAGAGACAGAATATTGTGTAGAAACTGACTCATGTCGGTAACTTTTCTTGGAACGTTAATGCTGTCCTTTCCAATAACGACTACGAAGGTGTTTTAGGTTGGTTCCATTGCCAGTAGTCAAATGAATTTCAATTTTGTTCTTTTATAATAAGTCACTAATATTAACAACCTTTACTTATCGTGGTGGGATTTAGTAGACAGGATAATGGAGTAGAAAGAGGACTTTGTTGAATCAATATGTGAGAAGTTTATCCAAGATTATCTTAACCATGCTGATGTGTCAGAAATATCTTTTCCCATCATGAAAACAACATATTCCCTCTGGAGAAAAATTGCATTCAGTCATGTCTCGAAAACAATTGAGTAAAAACCTAGCAGGAAGGATGTCCTTGTGCAATTTAACAAGATCTCTGAAGGATAAATGTTACCCAAATTTGTCGAAAAATTGACTCAAAACATACGTGCTGCAAGTGAGGGATACAAAAAACTAGTGCATAAAGCATAATTTAAGTAGTTTTAAAATTAGTAATAATATGATCTCATGCTCAGCTACGGAGCTTTGATATGGAAACAGCAGTTATTCATTTAGTTGATATAAGACCTGGTTAAAGTCCCATATGCGCAGACCTTTTCGCAAGGTTCTCATTTACATGTGAAAGAAGCTTTTTTAACGGTTTTTAGCAAAAGGCAGAAGACAACTGCCGAAAAAGTGGGCTAAAAAGTCGGGAAGACTGTGGTTATGAAAGGGTTCAGTAAAGTTGCGTAAAAAGTGGTTGCAAGCAAAGCTTTAACCCAATTAAACCTAGTAATAGGAGGGTTTAACCCTTTGATGATGGCTCTCACTTATGGTTTTTCAACTTCGGTGTAGATGTATCAGAACAAGTTAAATCACGAGAGCATGATTGAGGACTTGAAGAATATAAGAAAATAAACGTAGGAAAAGGTGAACAAACTGTAGTAGACATATTACTCTTGCTTATAGATAATTAGATTGATAGTCCATCATCCGAGTCATTATGTTCACTAAAGTTAGCAGAGTGAGGAGTACAAGCAATTCAAGAGAAAAATCAAAAAACTATCTTTTGTGATATTTGAATAGTAGTGGTTGAATATTTAGATCGAGGAGGATGGATAGTGGGAGATCGTGAAAATTTAAGAGAAGGAAAACTTCCAAATGCTGGATTCCAATTCTTCCGAAATTTTGTAATGATGCAGCTTGGTAATGTCGAACTATAACAATCATGATTATAATTATTTATAATTAAGTTGTTGAACTTCAACTGTGATGATTTTGTAAGTCCGTGTTTATGATAACTGACTACAACCTTACGACCTGAACCCCCTTCTCATTCTCATTCTCAGCCATTAGATAATTGGTGTTTGTGATTGATTATAATTAAAAATTGAAACCAACATTTTTTCATAAATGTAGCAAAGTTAGAATAAAGTTAACCAGCACCTTATTGACATTGACGTCACTTTAGGATCGAATATTGAACATCCTGTGTTAGCATTTCTCGATTTTGGGATGATTTTTGGAGAAGAGTAAGTAACTAAGCGAAAAAAATAAAGTTTGTTGGGAGGAGAAAAAAATAAGGACTGTAAAATATGTCTTGACTTCACGGTAGAACCCGGGAGGGAAAAATAATTCACTTAATACATCGAAAAAGGTATGGATGGGGATGATCGGCATTTATCACCACTTCAGCAGCTATTTTATCGTCCAAAAAGTGCAGGAAATGTGTAACTGCTCGATTTTCCCGGCACGGTAAGGGTTCTTTATACAATTTATTGCGAATACTTAGAAGACTTTGAGCAGATTCTAAGTGTGTTGAAGAAGCAGGAGAATTTAGAACCCAACTTATAACTAACCCTATAGCTAAGAGGCAAAGTCACTCACCATAAAAAAAATAGAACATCAGCTAAAGTTGAATACGCCCAACTAAAAGGTATTGCGGATGTTCGATTAAATTCCATCTATGAGGCGTTCACTGCGGTGTTGCACCTCGATGACATGGTTGATGGGTATGACTAAGAATTTTATTCATTTCTTGAGGCGAACCCGTTGTTCCAAGTGGGATTAAAACTCAAAAAGATAAAAATAAAAATGGCACTAGAATCTTTCCGAAAGATAAGAAAGTTTTACAAGAAAGCAATAAGGAAAGACGATGTATAGGCAAAGAAAACAAGTTTTCCGTATGTTACAAAGGGACTCATAAAATAAAAAGTGAAAATGTCACTGTTTTACATGGATCACTACCTATTGTTCCTGGAGTTGAAGTATCACAGTGAGGACATATTCATGAGATTACTTAAGGTGTACTCCACATTTATCGCTAAGATATTGGATATGACCCACAAACTTCAAGAGGATGAGTTGTCTTCGGTTGTCTCATCCGAGAAGGACCGATAAATGCATGTTGACGAGATCGACCAGCATGAGGAGAAAAGGTAAAAGAATTAGCAGGGGTAAGAGCAACCTTAACATGGGAAGTAGGAGTCTCTGTCGGTGAAGGAACCCAGGTAGAAACAACAGAGGAAGAAATCTTCGAAAACCAAAAGAAAGAAAAGGGCGCCTGACGAGGAAAAACGTAAAGGAAAAATGAGAAAGAAGTCGAATGCGAAAGAAGTTCAGAGTGTCATTGGCGAAAAATCCGAAAAATAGGATCCATAGCCTTATTAAGACAGTTAAATGAGTAAGTCTAGAGCTGAACATTTTGATTGAGTAGCAGAAATCTCTATTTTCATGGATCTGTTTTTATCTAATTATTATAACAACAATCCAATGTAAGGTGAAAATTCCCAAGGTCAGTAAGTCGAGTTCATTGTTTAACACATGGAGGAGTATCTGTACGAATGGTGCCTCTATGAATACCTTAATATGCAAAATTATCTAAAAAATCACGACTGCGTCCTCAAAATATTCAACTCAAAAGCATTTCTTGACTATAAGGGGAAGCATTAGGAGTAAAATTACAAAAATGTGACCATACTCAGGGGAGCATTCAATACTCCCAAAACGCAGCTCATTTAGGAATCATTGACTTAGACAAAATTTCAGGAATTATTAGGCCCTTAAGACGCCTGTCTTCTTGATATGCGTTCTAAAAAGTAGTTAAGTCCAGGTTAAAAATGGAAAAGAGTTGTCTTTGGTGGCATTCTTGGGGATCATCCTCCCCGAGACAGGTCGAAACCTCTAAGAGATATTACACACTAAATCCGACATCTAGGCGAACTTCAATTAGCAACAGACACAGCAGTGCTTGTTACAAGACTCATTCTCAAAAATGGCATAAAACTAGACTGCATTCCAATGACAAGTTAGCCTACAATAAAGGGAGAGAACAAAAATGGACAGACTACCAAAGTTCAAATGGAAGGCTTTTCCTACGTTAGTAAATAACTTGACATCGAAACAGGGAAAATTTAGGAGGATATGCCCAAAAAGTAGAAAAAAAAATTTTATATGCACGAAGGGGTTCGGAATCTTTTGCTAAATTAAGATTTGGACGTTTAAAAACTCATGTGATTTGAATGGGATACTTCATTTTTTTTCACTTAATCAATTTACAACATCTCGAAAAGCAAGATAGAGTCACGGTTTGATTTTTTTGAGGAAAAAAAATCCAACCGAAACACACAGAGCAACTCCAGCCAACGCCAAGTACATTCTGTTCTTCTATTTGGACTTTAATCTTTAAATGGTTTATTTCGTTAGCCCATTCTCTCTGAATAAGAAAAAGAAAAATACACATCTGCGAGCGTTTAAAAAATTAACTTGTACAATGGGTCGAAGGAAGACCTTTTACAAACCACAGGGACGGCTTCTAGATCAAGCGAAATGTCGAAAATTCTGAGTTGCTGTTCGGCTATTTTTGAGGATATCATTCTAACCAGAGTGGTATCACCAGCAAAACAGTCAAGGATCTACTTCGAACTAATATGGGATCTGGGATCTTCCTACTGTCCCTAAAAGTACAAGACTAAATCCAATCTAAGTTTTTTACAAGAAGTTACTTTTTGCCAATTTGTGATTTCAAGAAATCTCTCCAGTGTGAACTGTCAATTCTGAACAGTAAAACAATTGTTGAGTGGTGATCGTGGGTAAAAAGAGTCCATTTCCTCGTAAAATGTTCGTCAGCCTACTAGTATCCACCAGCAAAAAGTTCGTTAATATAGCGACCGTAATTTTTATTATCGATGATGCCTGCGCTTATCACTTTCCTAGTTTTGATTTTAGCCATGTCTGAAAGGCTGAGTTTCGGACTCGTTTTCTTGAAAGTTTCGCTCAATTATCTTTCACAGCCAATGTAGGCCAGCTACCGATAGCACTTCGTGTAGTCAACAAAGCACAGGTAGCTCCATGCCAGGAGAAAGTTTTATAGGGAGATATCTTCGTTGTAAAATTACTAGAAGGGTCTTGAAAGCTACGGAGAACATCGAAAAATAAACTACATAGGTTCTCGAGATATTTTGGTTGCCTTGGTAAAGAGAGAATCCAAAAAATCGATAGTTGCAGAACTCAACTAAAGATTCTCTCCATGTTAAAGGAAAAACTTCTCCTCCGGAACTATCAGGTTCAAGGCATTAGTATATCTGAAATACCTCAGAATGCTCCACGAAATCTGTATTTTCAGCATTTCAATGCACTTTTTATGCAGAATCAGGAATCCATCAAAAGTTATGTGAGCTTCGTGGATTTATTCCAGTTCCAGGTGGATGATTTCCCGAATAACCTGAATGTCTTCGCGATTTAGTTAGTTATTAAAGACTCTCTCCTGGAGAGTGGCCAGTTCGTTATCGGATAGCTTCCCATCCATGTCTCTGTCGAGCATTCTAAATATCCTGATCAAGGCTCTTTTGAACTTAGGAGTGATCTCTTTGGTCCTTAGATTGTATAGGGGAGTTAAGGGATAGAGGACGGCTCTTTGGGCGCAATTGAGTACAGCCTTAACATTTCGATCATAGTATGCTGAACATTAGATTCCCATTTGAACCTGAGTGAATTTAGAAGTAATTCTTTTAAGAATATCCTTGACATGTGTGTGGCGTTCTACATCTTGTATTGCTAACTCGACGATATCCAGCTTATTTCCAACTAAAATGACAGGTAACTTAAATAATAAGTAGAAGCTACTTGCGGGGCTTAGTTGTCTAGTAATGGCATCCACTTGTTTGAGAGTCCATCGATGCTTTCTTCTGAACTGACGTCGTATACCAATAACACTAAATCTACTCCTCTTAATTCTTATTCGAAACCCTATGGGTCCTACTTCGACTAGGTGTCAATGAGTTATGTGAAGATTTCTTTGGAATAAATGCACATGTCGGGTGGTAATACGACTTTTCGTAAAGTTTTTTAGACTCTGATGGGTAACTCTGATATCATAGCGCAAATGAGTGAACTTTTTCCGACTCCCTCTGAAATAAGCAATGATATTTACAGTCTCCTACGACTAAAAATCGCATTCTTTTCTTTTACAGTGTTTCCATTGAGACAATGAACTAAAATGCTTATACAAATTATAATTTACATCGGATTTGATTATTTTATACCAAGAGTTTTTCGCTAATTATATTGTTATAAAGTGTTGATAATGGGTAAAAAGGAGCATCCTCCCCTAAAGACGCGTTTTAAAAACTTGAAAGGAGAAAATAGCAACTATAATAGACAGAATCCTAAAAAGAAAGAGATTAAAAAAGAGCATCGATTCGAGAAAGGAATTAAAGAGGAGTAGAATTTTTCAAGAGGTATCAAAGTGTAAGAATAGAAGTAGAGCAGCGAAAAATAGGCAGAATAAAATTAAAATGGGTCTAATGAGCACAAAGAAGCAAAAAAAAGGGTCAGAAAACACAACAGGATCATTATTCGTAATTTAATTGTGGATATTAACTAGAAACATCTGAGAAAACTGATGGCACCCTTCGGATAGGTCGTATAAATTAACATTCCGATGCATCCCGACAAAAAAATTAGCAAAGGATTCGCCTTTGTGGAATTTTCTACAAAAAACCAGTGTCACAATGCTATAAACCGGCTGAATGGGACCACCTTTAAGGGAAGGACCATTATTGTCGACTTCTCTATAGGCAAAAAATAATTTCTGTAGTTGAAGCTGGCAAGCGATAAAACCGGAAAAAACGATCGCATCGAGTAAAAATAACAGGAGTTGGACGGTAGCGAAAAAGAAAAAGCATCGTCCGACAAAGAGTAGATGGACCTTTAGTAAAAAGAGGATCCCGGTTAAGAGAGTTAGGAAGAAGTTGTCAAGGGATAGACTAAAAAATAATAAGGAAAGCATTAAGAAGACCATCATTCGACTATTTTCGTCAGAAATCTCCCTGCATCTGTCAGTGACAAGGAACTGTTTGATCATTTCAGAAGATACGGAAAAATCAAGTATGCTAGAGTTTGTGTCAGTTCTTAGACGAATATTTCGAAAGGATCTGGGTTTGTCAAATTTGTGGACAGTGAACCTGCGAAAGCACTAGTTTAGGAAAGTAGAAGCCATTAACTCTATCTAACCAAAGTGCTACATAAATTCTAGCCTAATCCCAAAATAAACCTGTAAATTCAAGGGAATGTTGTCAAAATTTTTGAAACAATGTCAAGATAAGGTCTTTAGAGCAAGATCAGCGGAAGAAAGTCAAAATAGTAAACAGGGGAAATCAAGAAGACCATACCAATCAAAAAGATAAGGAGTGTGGAGAGACTCGTCGAATTTGACAAGCATGACAAGCGAAATCTAAAGCTAGCACTCGAGGGAATTTGGAAAGCTTAGGAAACAATGAATAAAAACAGTTATTAGAAATTCAAAGCACATGAGAGATAAAAACTTGAAAAGTTGAAGAATCCCAATCATTTTGTTTCAAAGACAAGGGTGATTTTAAAACATCTCGATAAGTCGATGAAGGAGGAGTAAATAAAAAATATTGCTTTATAATTCCTACAGTAAAGGAAAAATAGCTCTAGAAAACTAAAATATGTACTTTTTATTGTAATGGTAGTGTAAGCTGATGTTTTAAAGCAAGGACATGCAAAAATCGGCTGGATTTGCTTTTTTATAGTTTGCAACGAGTGAGCTGTCTCTTGACTTCATAAATCACATAAAGTAGAACCCCGAGAAAATATCTAAATATCCTTTCATTTGTGAGTTCACAATTGAAGATGCGAGAAAACTGTTGAAGAAAAACAAAAAGATATCCAAGATCGCGAAAAAATGATAGATATGTCGGTATTTAGGTTGTTAACAGCTAGTCGATTGCAATAAAGATTATTTTTTTACAAAATAAGTTACAACAAGTTCATTAATGTAGAAAAAATCAACTATTCGTTAATTTTTACAAAGCAATGATATTGACAGTGTGAAAAAAGTTACCCTGACTGATTTGTTTGAGAAGCAGTTACAATCCAAACAGTTTGTTTCGTAAAAAAGTTCGATCCGAGATCGACCGCATACAAGTAAAAGTGTTGATATTTAGTGCAGGTTGGAAGGTCGAAAAACCCAAGACTTCAAAGTTCAACCATAAAGGGATCCATAAAAACTGAAGCGAGAGGGAGACCATTCACCCAAAGTGTGGAACGATAAGGGGCTGCAAGATATTCCTCGTCAGTGGATCTGAAAGCCAACGAGAGTGACAAATTGAGGGTGAGAAAGGTGTACGGTAGGATGAATATACTTGCGGACGGTGTGACGATGGATCAGGATAAATAGGTTGCCGCTATTTTTGATTTCTTGTCAGCGCTTTCCGAGACAAACAACCACCACCAAAAAGTATTTAACTATCTAAACGCGAAAATAAACGAGTTGGTCTATGTTGACGCTTCAGTAGAAGGGTTGAGGGAAATAGCCGAGAAAACCAAAAACAACTTCATTGGTATCACTCTTTTTAACTCAGTAAAAATCGTTATGAAGAAGACCACAGGTGCTATCTACAAAGAATTATGCTAAGAGCTCATCAAATAAGCAAAGAGAGTAGCTAATGAAAAAATTTCTCTCTAGTAAACGAACATTGAGAAGGTCGAGGGTAATTGTTGAATAATGGTAGAGTTGAGTGAAAAAATTTAGGAGAAATAGGACATTATTGGGAAATTGAAAGCAGAATTGTCGTACTATATGGAGCATCCTTCCAAAGATTTATTTCCATACATAAAGGATTTGTAGAAAGAGAATGTTAGACTAAGAAACTAAATTGTAAGGATTTAGTAACTTTCTAACTAACTGTAGTCTTAGACAGAAATCTATAAAAATACCAATATGCTGCTTGGAGATAAAATTGAGGAGCTTAAAACTAAAATTTATCAGTTCGAAATGGAAAAGCTTTCTTCATTGAAGTAAGTCTAGCAGAACTCTTAACTTACCAACTTCTAAAACAATGTCGAAAATTTAAAAGGAATGCTGCACAAGAGTGTACTGAGGATGGAAGGAGTGAAAGAATAATACGAGAAAGTTAAAAAATACAATCAATAGCTTATAAGCGAACGGAGTAAATTAGCAAAACGGGCGGCAGTTGGTTTTCAAGAACTCACTCCGAGACCCAAATATCACAAAATATTTGAATAAAATAATCTGAAGTTTGAAAAAATGATTGACCCTCAGCCATCAACTGAGGAAATTGTTGAATTGCTGGTCAAGACCTGCAAGGAACTATTCCAAGACAAAAAAATATAGTTGTTCAGTAAGCATGAATAGAAAAAGAAAAAGAAACTTAGTCAATATTAAGGCAAAAAAATGAAGGAAAAGAGCATACCAGACAAGGCAATCGATGGCATTCGAGAGGCAGGGGATCAAATTAAAAAAACTATTTCTTCAGCACAGGAAGTCAAAGAGGCGTACAACAAATAAAAGAGTAAGAGATAATAGTTGTCGACCAATCGTAACAAATGATATTTTTCATCCTCTTTTCTCATTCCCAATTTAAGTTTCCCTATAAAATACTCGGATTAATTTCTCAAAAATTGTTTAATATAAGCTTAGAGCATATGAATGCCAAGAAACTTTAGCAACTACTGCTACAAAGATAAAAATCCTAGGTGAAAACATTAGAAGACCTCTGTTCAAATCGTAAAAAATAAAACTACTAGTAACTTAAGCAGTGGGACCAGAAAAGGGCAAAAAAACTCCATGTTCATCGGCAAATCTGTGATGCGATAGACTAAGCTTTGCAAAGTAAATTGCAATAATCAACCGAATATTTGCTGGTTATTCGAAAATTCCTTGTCGACACTCTCGAACAAAAAGTAAAGATATCATTACATGAGAGAAAGCCTATCAGAGTCACACAGTGACTGACCCTTCTCAAAAACTCAGTCGGAATTTAGTGGGAAAGAGTGTTCATATGACCACCTCACGGGCTCTTAACAAACTTTACAAGCAAACAATACAGTAATAGTCACAGAAAGAGTTGAAAGCTGCGTTGGAATCTGGAATTCAGGCTATAGAAAAGTTAATGGAGTAAGGTATGGGTTTTTATAAGTATATTAAGGAAAAAAACATATTATGGATTTCCGTACAAAAATGGAGTTAGCGGTATTGTAAACCCAGAATTGCAACATGAGTGCAGCAGAGGCGTGTGAAAAACTCGGAAATTAATACAATCGCAATAAACAATCGAAAACTTTTAAAGCTTAGTCCGACTTTCTAACCTCACAACAATAATTCATGAATGAGGCAGTGAAGCAAATGTAAGCACAAAAGTTGTTAGGAACGGAAATAGCAAACTATATTTCGTATGCAGAAGGTTTTGAGAGAGAGAAGGTAATTTTAATAAAATCCGTTCTGAAACAGTTTATGGAGCATAATACAAGTAGTAAAGACAAATACTAATCCCTGTACGTTGTTTTGGATAAGACTACAGAAGACTAGTATATCAAAATTTTTTATTCTCCCTAAGATTTGGTGAGGCGAGACTTATTATTGGAAGTGTGCAGAGTTGAAGGGCGATTTTAAAGGGAGAAAATTTAGTCGTCTATTTTAAATAATTTCTTGAAAAAGTAAGATATCATCGAAATAATGCAGATTATAAGTCGTTCCATTCGATAACAGAAATTTGGTACTCAAATAATATAAGATCTTTTGCAAAGTTGAAGGAAAACTGTAATAAGCCACTCTGATAATATCAGTGGACGGGTACTTACACGTTTCAGGAGGGCATCGAACTTCGTTAGAGCAAATAGATTTTTAATTTTCCTATAAAATTGACAGCTCTCTGTCAATTTGTCCCGAAGGAGATATCGCCCTGTTCATTTCATCTAAAAAAAGAAATTTGATGAATTTCATGACATAAAGCGTGTAAAATAAACTTCACCTGGTGTTTTCAAGTGAGGATCAGAGAGATGAATTCTCCGAGTTTACTGAAAAGATCATCAAATGAAAATATATCTAATTGAGATCTATAATTCTAAAACACCTTTTTTTAAACAACCTATTCACTATCCGGATAAATATTGACAACATATCACGATTTTGACAAGA
>JAOWAT010008906.1:0-16426 GCA_028571025.1 Longipedia americana | reverse complement strand
CTAATGAAGTCTGTCTTTTTCAGACTAATTACCCCAGTCGATAAGGTCAGGAATAGATTTTTGAACTTTTTTTGCGAACTGATCATCAAATTACCCGAGACTAGTTTTTTAAAGAGCTCTGAAAATTGTGAGCAGTGCAGAGTGCGATGCGAAACGAATTTATTCCTGGTGGCAATCGATGATATTTTCCATCACTCTCGACATAATTTTTAAAGAACTTTGATCAGGAGACTGCTGCGTTAGGATTTAGAGAATGTTTGCTCCAGTTTCGAGATCAACATTTTGAGTTTAGACTTTCCTCCAAAATAATCCATGGACTTGATACTGCAAATCTTTATCCTAACCCTACTAAATTTAAGATATTTCAGCAAGTCTCAGAAAATGGACCAGCTAAGTCCAAGTCAGTGTATCAAAAGTTCTTTCTATTTCTTCTCCCTGGGCTTGGTTATCTATGAACTCTACTCGATGCAAATATTTGTCATACTACATCTGCGATTTATCCATGAAAATTCTTACCAAATTATTTTTAAATGGAGTGTATAGACTTTGTTACTTAGTAAACTATCTAGCCTCGTCGGCAGTTACCAATGCTCCGATTATGGGAATATATCGATAGGGAATGTTATCAATCTCACTCATTCGAAAAAGATCTTCCCTGATTTCTACCTCATGCCCAATGGATCGAAGAAGGTGGCAAACACGGATGTAAGGCTGCCAATTGGGTAGTCTTTTCAGTTAATGCATATATTCATAAATATCGTACAAAGTTAAGGTATGGTTTTAGGCTGTTTAAAGATTCTGATTCTGTCTAAATTGGCACTCCTGTTTCATCCACCAAAGTAGAGATTATACTTATTGATTGCTGAATCCATGATCTGATTAGTTAAGGTTTTTCCTGATTTTGGTGAAAAGAGCATGTCGAAAGGCGAAATCCACCATTTCCATATTTTTCATGAGATTATATATTTCCAAGACTTTTTTAGTTTACAACTTGGCCGAAAGTACCTTTCTCTCGACTCGTTCCACGAAGCCATGACTAATTCCACTGATCTGCATATATTCCTTATTAAGCAGATGAACTTACTCTCTGTTGCATTATAAAGTTAAGAGTTTCGGATATTTCAGAGAAAGAATTAGCATTAAAATTGCTCATAAGTTTATTGAGTTGGACTGTATACACTCCGGTGTGATTTTTTAGGTGTGTGGTAAGACTCATTAGACTCATGGTTTTGGCTTGTTACTTTTATATAGATTTTTTAATGCAATTAGATTGATGAATGGAATTAAAGAAAATGTAATTGATCTATCATAAAATTCTCTTAATGATATCATTGACCGTATGATCTTTATAGGGAATTGCTAAGCTTTGGAACGTCGAGAGCGATCCGATCATGGAGCCACCTATCCATGAAGAATACCTGCGTTGCCAGTCGAATACTAGGTTGTAATCGTCTCCAAATTTACTCATTTCCTTACCAACCCGATCCTCCATTCCCTGTAGAAGAGAAGATCCCCCACAGAATACCATGTTTTTGCCCAGTTCATTCCGGAGATCTTCATTGCATCTGCCCAGACTGGTATTAATCATTTAAGGCAGTGACTTTGCTTATGAGCCGACAAGTTTTGGGAAAAACAGTATTTATGCCGGTCTATAAACAGTTTATTTGTTCAATTCTATTACTGACCCGTCAGGCAACTAGTAGCATTTCTATTACTCAGTTCTTTAGTCAACTTAGAGTTAGTGTTCATAGTCGTATGCTACTTTAACGTTTTTCTATTTGATTCCTTTTATTATTGAGTTGTAATGCAAAAGATTGTTCGATTCTAGTTTGATTTTCCTTTATAAGGTATATGAAGTACTGCTTTAAGAGTTATTATTCCAGAACGGAGGTGATGTTTTTTCCGGCGATATTTGAGTGTTAGAGAGCGTGGTTCAGGATAAATCCTTAAAACACTGGAACACACGTTGTTGTTCCATGGCCTATTTCAGTCACTAAGCCGCTAGAATATCTACTGAAGGTACATAGTCGATCCAATGGAGAATAAAGAAAGGACAGATGAATTCATGAAGAGGATAGATGGGCATTTTAATTTTTAGAAGAGTGCTTGAGTTAGATTGGCTTTATATTCTTTACTATTGATGGGTGAGTCTATAATGAGTATGTTGGCACTGTTTTTCTCGACCCCCATGACTTCTCCAAGCGCATAGTCCCAAAGATCGATCATATCATCTAAGCTTTTCTCGGGAATGGAGCTTTATTCGATAGGGTGAGAGTAGTCAATGTTGTATTTCTTAGATTCGACAATTTGGTTCAGTTCCTTTCCGTAATAGACTCTTTTTGGGGGAGTTGCGTCGTTGTCGGACAGAGCCTGAGCGTATCCTGCAACAGTGTCGATGATGACGGAGGGATAATCGGTTCCCGATCTTCCGATTTTGACAGTCTAGGTTCCGTTATCGATGATAATCATTTATTTCACATCGACTTCACTCTCGATAAGTTTACGCTTGTTGGCTGGGTTGTTAGGTCCTCCCAACTGTCTGTTTTGATTATCCATTTTTTTGAAATGTGAAACTGGAATCAATATTAAATAATTTTGCATTGAGTGATAATAATCAAAAAATACAATGCAATAACAATACTCATTGGAATAAAGCTGCCAGAAGTCATCAAAGATCAGCATCAAATAATAAAATCCTCAGACGAGCCTTAGTAAAACTAACTTTATTCACTCTCAGCATTATTTTGTTAACTGCTTTAAATTGACTCCACTTCGGTAAATCTGCTACTGAACTCCTCTAGACAAGAAACATCACGAATTTTTATAAAATTTCTATTTTTAAACACCACGGATTCTTCAAGGTTTTTATCGATTTACACTTTAAATATTGTGTTTTCATTGTTCTCCAGGTCGACTCGGAATTCCGTGAATAAAAAAGTGATTTTCGCTTTATCCGTCATTGATAAATGACTCTTCAGTTCCTTTTCTGAATTATGAGGGATAATCCGATTTCCTCTTTTTATTATTTTGACAACTTCGGGCATAGTTTGAGCGAAAAGACGATCGTCAATCAGAAATAACATGGGACACTTCAAAATATTTTATCCTTCATTTTTTTGTGATTGACTGGAAAAACTTGATTAACTTGTAATATCAGAAGATTCTTCGAAACTTTTCTTTTGGAAAGGACTTGGAACAAACCTACTCTATCTTAGAACTGGCTTATCATTTTTTTTAAAATTCGAACAGAGACTTTATTAGTTTGATATAACATTTTCAGCGACAGATATTAGCGGTTTTCTGAGCGATATTTTGGGTTTCCTCGTCGAGGGAAATGTCGGTTATTTTCTTGGAAGACATTCAGTATCTGGCTAATTAATTTTTTAAACAGGAGCTGGAACCATATTTTCATCTTGAAAAGGGGACGATTCACCTTGCTTATTTAGCTGATCTAATATCTGATACTAGTTATTTTTTTCCCCACTGATGCTCACTTATCTAGCAGTCTCTTAAGTTTTCGATGCCTTTTGATGGGCTGGTTACTGAAAATACTCTGAATAAATCTTAGTTTACTGTTTGTTTTATTTTTCTTTGGAGTCCACTTTCGGAGAAGATTCACTGAATTTGGATCCCTATTTGCTTTTTTCTTTACTTTTTTCTAACTGACTAAAAATGCGCATCCTAAACTTTGAATTTGATTTCTTAGGCGAAATGTTCGATTGCCTTGATCTCTTCGCTTAAGATCGAATTTATAGTCTTGAAGAAAGTTTGCCATCAAGCTTGCACTAACTCGGTTATTTGTTGTGTTTTTCGTTTTTAATTCCCATTTCAGCACCGCAAATTTAATTTGACAAGGATGGTTAAGCTTGGGTCTCTGCATACTTTCCAGACTACTAACATGGCTTTGACAATTTTAGCTATTCTAGTTTACTCTTAGAAACGTAGCGAAGATCAGCATCAAACTAAGTGTTAGACCTAAAGGGCATCATTTTTTGACTTTTTTATCGATTATCATCATTTTACAAATCAAGATTTACCTTTCTAGTCTTATGCTTAATTTTGCAAACTCCAGTTTCTTAGTTAAAGCTTTATTCGTGAATTATTTAATGATTCAAAAAGGTGGATTGTCGATGAAGCTTCATCAGAGCAGAGTTAAAGAGTCTTTTTGATTTTCTGCTTGATTTTCTGCTCATATCCTTAGGGAAATTAACTTTTTTGTGTTTACAAAGATCGTATTCGAGCGATTAGTCTTTAATTTAATCTAATTCGTTGGGGAACTGCAAGTTTCCTATGAAACTTTCACCTATTAATGAGGTGTTGTCTAACTTCTTGCATTAGGACAAGAAAATAGAAAATGAGTTTGATATCTTACTGTCTTCGCCAGCTCCGTTCTTCCTTCTTGTTGCTTCTCTTTTTTTATATTGACTTATATTATGTCTGCCTCTTTTTTTGATGCCGGAGAACCCATAATTCTGGATAAAGGTTATTAACTCGTCGCAGTCGGAACTTACACAGATAACTTTTTCTTTAGAAGATACAGAGAAACATTCTTGTTATTGTTCGCATTTTACAATCAATGAGAAATTGTGCTGCCTTATGCTGCTCATATCTCTCAGTTTCTAGCTGCTTACGAGGATATAGTTGTCAGACAGGGACGACTGAATGCAAAGACCCTATAGTTGCATCTCATTGTCGACCTTTTCTAGGTCAGGAAACGTAGACATAAATTTCTTCACGAATTGTTTGTATTAATCTCTGCCGTTTGTGGGGTTATATATCAGAAGTCTTTTGGCATGCGTCATAATGCTTTTGTTTCTGACACTTCTGCCGCTTCTGGTGCTCACTCGGCTGCCGTTGGTTGTTAACAGTGGATTTTCGCTGATTTTGTTGATTCTTTTGACTTTTATCGAGGCTACTCTTCTGGATTACTACATTTCTGACTGTTTTAGTCGGATACTTTTCACTACGAGTTTGTTATCATGGAGTTTGAAAGTGTTAAAGTGTTGCAGCAGCTACTAAGGAGTCAAAAAATAGCGAGTATTTTATTACTTTCCCTTATTTGGGAAGCCAACAATCACCATGCAGGGGGCTGTAAAATATTTCCCCAGAGAGACTTTCTTAGAAGCATTGTCTACAACAACGTAACGGACTTAGTAGTTTTATTCTGGGTGATTTTCAAGTTGATACTTGTCAGATTGAACAAATTTCTGAACCCCTTCAGCATCGAGCAGTCTAATCAATTGTTGGATATGGAAACTCCCTTCATTATCGGTTATGATGTGAATGGACTTGGGTCTCTTTTTGTAGATGCTCCTTGATTCTTCCATGAACTTTTGCTTTAAAAGAAATATTAATTACTAACCATTCTGGTGATCAAAAAATAATATTTTTCAAAATACCGTACATACCATTCAACTTCCCCTCAGATTCAGTAAAGCTACTTAAAAGTGCATTTTTTTGAGGAAAAACCTCTAAAAAGTACCCATTTAAACAAAGAAAAAATACAACATCATTCAGTCCTTTCAATCTTGAACTTGCCGTTATATATCTACTCAAGTTCAATAATAAGATTCATTTTTTCCACATCCTTCAGGATTCGCCCCTGCCTTAAAGCTTTATTTTGTGCGCAACACTCAATTTTTCGTTGGGGAGAAAGTTTAGAAACTATTGAGCTTTTCTTTTCTGATCCATAACTGAAAAAATTGCTGCAAGATTCCGAAACTAGTTCTATTTTGGATAATTAAGGATCCTATTTTCCAGTCTACATTTGACAAAGACCAATGTTATTTATTATTTCCAATGGGTTTCTTTCCTATTTTTCCTATCTGACCTGGTTATTACTCTATCGAAAAGTATATATTTCATTGTTCTCCTACCTGTGAACCTATCGATTCCTGCGTATGAAGCCCTTGAAACTTTGGTTATTGACTTTGTGCTCTCGCTTAGGAGAAAAATAAATTCTGGGTATTACTCTTTGCGTTCCTTTCGGAGTTTGACACACGTATATTGATTACGACGAATTTATGCTGGCTTTCAACCTGTTTTCGCATGGAAGCATAGAATGATTGGACTATTTATTAGATTTATCGTAATTTTTTAACCAATAATAAAAATTTGGCTTGAATGAATAAATCGGGGTTTAGATTAATCAGAATTCAGGTTTCTTGCCAACAGCAAGGATAGTGTAGTTGTGATTTTCAGGATCTCTTTGCATGAACTGTTGAATAATCTTGCATGCGTTAGGGACTAGCTTATTTGAGGGACATTATCCATGGTTCACTGGACATTTTTTCCTTCCGTCTAGTTCATAGAGGGATCCCTCACATTATACGAATGCAATGAAATGAGTCTCAACTTCGTCTTTGACCTAAGTCTGTCCTTTATTCACTGATTATTTGTGCTTAGACTGGATGTTTTTACTCTTTTTGAAAATGTCTCCGATTTCCGATGGACTCTTTCCTTTCGATTCATCTGCAAACTCTGACAAAAATGACGGAGATTAGTACACGTCGGGGAATTTATGTTTGGCATTGAGTGCGATATGGAAAAGGGCAATGGTTCCGCAGGCATTCTTGGCAAATTGTTTCATGTAAAACAGGTTTTCGGGAAACTTGTCTTATTCTTTGAGGTGTTCCGCCTGTTATTTTTCAAATGTTTTTTGTTTTGCGTTGATTTCGTAAAGGAAGACTAATCCAAAGATGGGCTGTGGTAGCATTTCTTGCGCCCACTCCTATACTGAGAGTAGATCTTGAACTGCGTAGACATTGGTATTGAATCCGAGTTTTTTGATGAACTCGTTCATGACTTCAGGATTTGATTCGAGGGGTTTCCAGTTATCTTATTCTTTCTCCATTAACTCTTTGATTATTTTAATATAGTATCTACTGGCTGATTTGGTTTAAAATATCAATTGTGATTAATACCGATCAGTTCGATTCCTTGTCGGACTTAGTCAGTCCTAAAAAAGCATTTTTGAATTATTAAGCCTAAACCTAGTCGAGCGGGGAAATTGCCTTGACCTCTTTCTATTAGACAATGATACATTCCTGTCCCCTTTATTTTGCTTTTTTGTATTAACTAAGGGCATGCTTTCCAAATCTTCCCTTTTAACTTAGTATATTTTCAATATCTGGGTAGTTCATTTTGTTGGAAAAAATGTAGGAATGTACTTATTTATTCCGATAGAGCTGTTTTTTACGTCCCTCCAAACAAGAAATAAAACTCTGGTAACTGTATTTACGAAGGTACACTCCATGTATAATGTTTTTTTTTGGATTCAACCCTCTATGGTTAAGGAGTAAAAAGGAGGTAATAACTTGAGTTCCTATCCACCGGCTGAGCTCTGTTGTATTTTAGTCTTTTTCGCAATTTTACCAAGCGAATGATTTAGATATCGTATTACTCGCGCAAAAATTGTTAGGATTGCTTTTTACTCCAATGAATTGGAATCCCCTCCAAATATAAGGGTCATACATTTTTCCAAACTTAATTGTAGGGAAAAAATCTTCGAACTGAGGTCTTATTATGCCTTAGCTCCGGAATCTCGTCTATAACTTTGAACGCAAAATCGCGAAGTTGCTATTACGTGAAATGGCAGTGAAATAGTATTTCTTTCACTTCTCTTTTGTTTAGAATGGTTTCGATCTTCACGTAGCCTCTAGGGTTTGATAGTAATTATCTCCTGAAAAGACTGTGTTTGTCTAGATATTAATTTGAGAAAAAAGACAGGACTGCCTTTTTTAGGGAAAATATCAAATCTTGAGCATGAAACTCTTAAAGCGTTATTCTAGAGAATTGCCTGAGGATTTTTTCTCTTTGGTGAACCTTCATGAATTACTCACTGTCGCTTTGATTCTCTTGTGAGCTTTACTAGCTTTAGCACGACTTTTGCTCTTCGGTGTCAGTATTTGAATTGTAACTGGAGGTATCTTCTCCGGAGTTACCAGGATATTCTTAGTTGTAATGTTTATGGAGATTTCCTGAACCCATTTTAGCAAGGAATGCCATCTAAAATAAATACAATTGCGCCAGAAATTGATGGAAAAAATGCAGATTATAAATTTGTCACCAGTTTGATGAAAAGAGTTGAATGGTATAATTATAAATATAGACTGAGCAATGATTTTGGAAGACTCACTGGATAATTAAAATATTCTGCTGAACGGCATTTCTATCTCAAAGTATGCAAAAAAGGGTTTTAAAAAGAAAAATCTTCAACTCAAACTGACGAGTCAAAGGGTTATAGTCGAGTCGAAAATTGATGGCGAAATTGAGACTTTGAAAATGGAAGACTCAGTCCCGCTCAAAAATATCATCGACGCCACTGTCAACGAAAAAGAAGAGTTTAATCACATGGTTAAGATTTTGCTGGAAGAGGAATAAGTGATTATTGTCAGTTTTAAAAATTCCCAAGATGCCGCAGAGTTCGTAAAGAATATTGATCCCATTCTCAACCCTTTAATGAAGAAAAAAAGCGGACCAAGGCAGTCGGCTCATGCCAGAACTTCGAAAAATAAAAATATCCCTAACTTCTACCACTTCGGATAGAAGTTCATGGAGGTTAAGTAACTAATTTTAAGTTAAAAACCTCAAATCAAAAGCGTCTACGCCAAGCTTCGAGAAAAACTAAAGAAAAATGGACACCTTGAAGGTCCCTAACTTTTTGAGTTTGATTGGATGGTCTTCAAAGACTAACCAAGAATGGTCTAATTCCTGAGACTGCAGCAGCTTTAATCCTACGAAATTTAAAAGCAAATAGAGGAACTGACAATCGAAGATAAAATAGTTGAGGAGCCGGGAATTGATCCGGAATTGATGGAGGGCTACAGCTATAAGAGATAGATTGAAGGTATTAAACAAAGCGAGTAGGATCGGAAAGGAAATGCTCTCATGGAAGGAGAAAACGTTTAGAATTAAAACCTATTCATTAATTCTTTGATGGGAGTTAAAGAAGAAGATTACTTCAGAGAAAAGATGGACGAGTAGCAAGGCCCGTAATTCGCTTACTAGTAGCATAAGGAAGGCGACCACTTCGCCCGGAAACTACAAATCCAAGAGAAAAGCTATAGGATGTTCCAGAGCAAAGGAATAACATTCGAAAGCAAAAACCAAAATATACCCGAAAAGATAAAGTTGTCCCCGCAAAATAAGTAACTTCTCAAAGAAACAATCTAACTCATTCGTATCATGTATAAACTGATCCGAAAGAAAGATTTTCAGAAAGTTCCCGATGTGAAATAAATTCTCCAATAGACAACCGGAAATAAAGAAATGGAGCATCCTTTCTTTTAGAAATTGGTTACTCGAGCCAATTAAAACTATTTGAAATTTCAGAAATGCAAATTCACCCTCTGATTGTCTGAGTCTAATTTTTATTTGCTTTTTGTGCATGTGATCTTTGCGACCTAAACGATAAAATTGATATTTATACTCTTGATAAAAACTACAATGGCCGAAATTCCCAGAAAGGAAGTAATTGCCGAGCACAGTAATATTTCAGTAATGAAGTGATTCAGAAACTGATAGGAAGGATAGAAAGCGATGTTTAGGATCATATAATTCCTATGTCTACTGGAGTATACTCTTTATAAAAATTGCAAGAAAAGCTTAAAGCGATCCCCAAGCCAGAAACGCAGAACTATGATGACAGTACTGGTTTGACTTAATAAAGAAATTTTCTATGATTTGAAAGAACCTTAGAAGGATGTTCCACCTCCTAAGTGTCCGGGCTGTGCAAAGTAGTTTTCTCACCGTCATAAACCTGTAAGATGTGCATTTTGCACAGTTTGGCGGTGCGATGATTGTCTGAGTGTGAGAAAGAGATTGCATCCAAGGTCAAAAAATCTCAATGATGTTCGATATAGCATTTGCAATGCATGCGATCGCAAATTTCTGTTACTACAGCTGCACCATGTAAAATACTCCCGTATATTTAGAGCTTCTGTGAAGAGAAAAGGATGTATGAAGAGTCAATAAAAGTGTTGGAGGCAGATTGCGATAATATCGAGAAGGAAAGCGCGTAAATAAAGGAAAAATAGTACAAAAAATTCATTGAACCTCGTCTAAAGAACATCTCAAAGATTGAGAAGCTGAAGAAGGAAAAAAAAGGACTGGAGAAAGAGGTTTAGGATTAGAAATTGCGGATTAATGAATAAAAAACGAAGTATCAGCAATTTTATAAAATTTACTAAGAGAAGAAGCAGCTGAAAAAACAAAAAGAAGCTGAGAAACAGTAAAAAATCATAGCAAATAAAAAAAGAAAGGAGGAGGAGTAAAGAATCAAACTACAGAAAATAGAAGATGAAAGGAAAAAACGGGAAAAGTAAGAAAGGGAGAGACAAAAACTCAGATAGCTCTAAAGGTAACGGAAAATAGAAGAGGAAAAATAGAGAGTCAAAGCACTAGAATTGGAAAGGTTAAGGAGATAGGAATAAGAAAGGAAAAGACAGGATATTGAAAAAGCGAGAATTTAAGAACTGGAGAGGAAAGTTAAAGAACAGTAAAAAAGACAGGAAGAAGAAAGATAGTAGGCTAAAAAACTGTAATTAGAACGTCAGCTGCAGTAGGAAAGAGAAAGACAGTAAAGGTAAAGAACCCTTAGACTGTAGGTTTAAAGACGTCAAAGGGAACTTTAGGAAAGAGCTCGACAAGACCAGATCGAGAGATAGAAATATTAGCAACAAAAAAAATAGCAAGAGTAGAAATAAAGAGCTCAGCGGTAGTAAATCGAAAGACTAAAGAGATAGAAAGAATAACTCTAGCAATTTAGAACCAGTTTTCAAAGCAAAGCTTCGTCAGGAATCCAATGTGAATAGTCTTAGCAAAGTTAAGAAAAGTTTGATAATGATAACGAAATGAATGAAACAATAGCTTCATCGATTACGGGAGCCCAGTTCTAGTATGTCGCACCCAACAGTTTTGAGGTTGGCGAAGAAAAGGAATAGGTTCAGGAAATTTAACAAGAATAGTAAGTCAATCAAAACTACTACAATTTGTCAGGCAGCTAATAAAACCTCCAGCGCAGAGAAGATTTCTATGAGGACTAGCAAGCAGCACATCAGCTATGTGACTCGATTCATGAGTGTAGTTAACAAAATGTTTCAGAAAATGCGTTAATTAAGTAAAATTAAGCTTGTGAACAGGTGCAAGAATGGTAAAGCAAGCACGACTAAGACTCGTAAAGTGCATAGGAGGAAGAAGTTACGCTCAAGTAGGAGGTTCCACAACAAGTTTAAGAAAGATAGATGGAGAATGGTCATTAAAGCTATGTGTCAGATGCATACAACTAGAATGAAGTCATTCTTAACAATTTCCAAGACTAATATGCCAAAGGATCCGTCGATAATAGATCGAGTTTTGAAAACAGAAGACTTCATTAATACTATCGCAATTCACAATCATTTCTTGATTAGAGTTCCCGATACTCGATTGAACCAGTTGAGCAGGGTAATTCACATGATGGGGGTCAAATCGGCAATGGTTTTCCAGAAATGACTTTCAATCCAAACGAGTGTTGTTAGTAGTTTATCGAGGAGTAGGCATAGGAAATGATTAGATAGAAGAAGGCTAAGGAATAAAAAGCAGAGAAACAGCGTCAGGAGGAGTTACTCAGGAAAATGATGGAGGAAAATAATGTGATGTCAGATTCACAGGATTTCCGTCAAAGCAAACAAGAAATTCTTCGAACAGAATCCAAATAAATAACGAAATACGATTTTTAGTAGTAATAGGGAGTAGTAAATCAGGATAAGAAGTCTCTATGCAGCTGCTAGATATACTGATGTGATTATATTTATTCAAGAGTTCGTTCGTAATGATTTTATTTAAATAACTCACAAGTAAGAATGGATACTCTTGAAGCAAGAGTTAATTATAATAGTATCCATAGTTTGATAGAGGCTTAGATAGAGGATGTCAAAGTCTATTTCCAGCATCATTCAATGTATATCTGGACCGATGTAGAGTTGCAGAGTAGCGAACCAAAGTAGATCCCCGTGATAAAGAAAGTCACTGAGTCGGATCTTGATGAACTATCGGAGTATTTCAGGAAGGGAGACAAGACCAAGTTGAGTCCGAATTCCCTGGTTGTACTCAAGGTATTCAATGAATGATAAATGCTCAGATCGTTGATAGCGAAGTGAGGAAGTTACTAAAGAAGCAGGACTATCTCAAACCATTGTTAGATCTCAATTTTTCCCAATCGGGCAGATTCATCGAGGTATCTCCCATTCTTATTCAGGAAGCTAGGGTTAAGATCTGCGAAAATATCATCGAGTATGAATAAGTCCAAAGACTTGCAACTATTGATTTCCATATCAATGCTCTCGAAGCAGAAAGGGGAATAAGTGAAAACATTCGAGCAAGAATGGCTTTGATCAGGGCTGGCCGATACGCAATCTCTGGAGATTTTCTGAGAGCCTCTATTAGCTACCTGGAAGCAGTAAGGAGAGAGGGGTTTGTAAATGATGAAGACAAAAAACAGAAAATTATTGAAAAAGCAATTGCATACGCTTTCTTAGCACCTGAAAGTCCAGATACCCACAAAGTTATTTGTTCACTCTATTTGCATGATATCGCAAAGATGAGCAGATTTAGATTATTAGTCTAAAAACTGTACACCAGGGAAATGGTTACAGTTGGTGAAGTCAAGTCACTTGGTTAGGTATTACCCCAAAAACTCAGAGAATAAGACAGCTAAGGAGTTAGCGCGCTAAGTAAAGCGACATTTTCGCACAATATGACTTCAATTATGAAAGCTTTCTCTTCCATTTCTTTTGATACCGCGATTGAAATGATTGGAATAAACCTTGACCAACTCTTCGTTCTGATTGAGAAGACTTACACCAATAGGGAAGTCCTTATCGATCAAATGTCGGGTTATCTATACTTTGCTATGGATATCAACCCAGACGACATGATAAAGAAGTTTTTGGAGGAAATTGATAATGTAATGTAATGAAATTGCTTAACTTTTAAAAGTAAATTTCACAAACGACTAGAAAAGAATATTATTTTCAATGATATTGAATTGAGTCACATCTTATCAAGCTATTTTCCTCGCATCGCAGTCATAGATAAAGCTCTTGATGACTAGTCCATCGTTTTTTGATTAATCTTGAGTTTTGTAATTTCCTAGATAACCTTAGTATAGTGGTTTGATTTTGGGTTCTTAAGGGCTCTAGTCAAAATGACTTTCGCTGGCGACCATATTTACAGGCTGATGAGTAAAAAGTCCAACGTCAATTTTTATGGCCTGCTTTCCTCTGAACAAATTGTCGCTAGGCTAAAGGTCAAGCTGTGTTTAATATTGAACGTCAACTTTTTTCAAACTTTTCATTCCGCTTTGGTCAACTTGAGTGAAAGTACCTTTTCGACTGTTTATTTATGCTCGGGGAGCGGGTTCATTGTCTGGAATCTTCAAGCTTACGTTGCTGGCTTTGCGAACTGGTTCCCTATTTTAGTCTCTACTCTGGTCTCTATTTTGTTAACTAGGTTCTGGTTTCTTTTTCCTGGAGCCTCCAAAGCAACTCATCGAAGTTTTCGATATAGAACTTGAAAAAATTAATATGGAATAATTTAATAATACGATTCTATTTGATTGATACATCAGTTTGCTATAATCAATTCAAAAAAATAAGGGAAAATGGCATAGGAAAATGGTTCCTTACCATCATCAAATAATTCAAAAAACGAAAAAGTATAGTAGCTAAAAATGAAGATTTCCATTCCTAGTGGATAACTACTGGATCTGGTGTACAAAGAAGGTATTTTTTTGCATTTGTTTAGAAAAATTCCTTGAAGTTATTTCTAGTCTCCAAGGAGGTGGAATCAGCAGGGTGCTTACCGAAGACTACGCTGAGGCACTTGTGTACTTTACCGAAGCAGAAAGAATAGTTGATTACTCGGCTAACTGCGGAAAAACCATAGATAGATCATTGATCATCTCCATTTTGCATAACCAAGCATGTGTTTATCAAAAACTTGAAAAATACGAAGATTCCCTGACTTATATAGAGGCACTCATTTACAATATAAACACTTTTCTTGAGTCACATTCCGATATCAATCTAAACTCCGGAGCCCAGTAAGATCTGGTGAGTCTTAGCAGCATTGTTTCGAAGAAAAAAAAGCTAGCGGCGTATCATCTCCAGTTTTGCGCTATGAATTCTTAAATTGGAAACCATTTGACAGCTCTTTAGGCAGCCAAGAAATCAATTTCGATTTTGCAAGAGTCTTGCTTCATTTGTTTCAATTACTTAAAGAATAAGAGAAGTACTGAAGAGTGGGTGAATAGTTTGGAAAAGTTGTCAAATGTTGAGTTAGAACTGAAGCAGTCTTATTTTGGCGATTACTTGGAGCAAGCCGCATTTCTTGTTCAAAATATCCCCAACACTCTGAACGAAACAAAGGAAAACTGTTTTTATGACATTCAAAGTTTGCCAATCGAAAAACTTATAGAGTTGAATCCAGTATCCGTGGAGAAAACATTAAATTAAAATGAAATTTCAGAGTAATGCACTTTTGATGCTTATTTACACAGAGTCGTTAATTTGGCTGTTGCTTATTTCAGCGTGGCAAATGAGTTAAGATTCATTGCCAACAAACGTAGCAGCTTTCTGAGCAAAGAATCGAGTATGATAGATACTTAAGAGTACAGACTCTCCGAGGTCTATCACCTGTACTCGATTATTCTACTGCTGTTGTACATTCCTCGCGAGAGTTTGTTCCTGTAACACGCACTGAGCAGTTATACCTAGATCTATAATATCGATATCAGACATTATAGAGCGGAAGCTATGAGCTAATTGCTCCCAAAAGTGAGCAAACTGAAAGTTTCAGCAAAACAGGAGAAGAAACCCTTTGAATTCTAACCACTCGATCAGAAAAATCTGAAATAAATCCCTTGCATTCAGTCGGAGAATTTAGACAATGAAGTGACAATCAAAAAAGACGTTCAAAGTTCAGGGTCTGGAGCAATTAACTCATAGATAAAAAAAATGGTCATAGAGACGGGAGATACCTTGGAGTTTGATCGTAATCACAGTAAAAAACGTAAAAAGTCAAATGTGCATTTTAAATAAAAGTTGCACTCCATTTATACCACGACCGATTCAAATGTAAAAAGTCCTGCAAGTTTCCGAAAGAGCAACCCTTCTCAAAGTAAGAAAAAAAGAAGATCTAAGAACAAATCATTTTCAAAACATAAATCGCAAAAATCGAGGAATTCTTCTGAAAACAAGCACAATAGCTCTTAAATGATGAGGCATGATCAATCAAGAACAGTTCATGCTAACGATGCTACACAAAGAATGAGAAGCAATGAAAAGTATCATTCAAGAAAATAAAAATCCAAAGATAGGATGTTGGCTTTCAAAAAGAATTCACAACAAGCTATGACTGAGAATCTACATAAAAAGATTGTGATGAAAAAAGTGAAAGTTCCCATAAGACAAAAGGTCGACAATGAAAGGTCTCTATCAAGAACCAAGCTTAAAACCCCTCGTAGGAGCAATTAAAAAAAGAGCACCGAAATAAATCGACTGAAAACATCGCGGAGTAGATCGCCAGTCATGAAAAGTCGGCAACAACATAAAATATCGAGAGGGAAAAAAATCACATAAAAAAATAAGGAAACAAGCAACTCCTGATTTATATAATCATTTCAATTTTATTTGTCATCTTTTATTCATTCTCTTCTTAAGGTTACTTAGTTTCTTCTTTTAAAAATCAACAGTTTTAGAGCGTCTATTGAAATCTTAGCTGTCTCTTAAACTCTACAAAGATGAGATATCTGCTCTTTTCGCATTTTCATGATCGAATTTCTCCAATTTTTAAGGATTGAACTCTTTGATCTGCCCCTACAAACCTTTGACCATCTCGATGTGGTCAGGGTCGATAAAATCTTCAAGCAACTAAAACTCTCCTTTACATATTTAATAATCGATAATTAAGGAACCAAGGGTGTGCTTGGTTTCATGATACCAGAGTCTGCCTTGAAAACCGATTAGTTCGGCTGATTTTTTACTGAAATCTTTCTCATTATTATACTAGACCTATATTTTTGCTGGACAGGGAACTCTGAATTTTAAGCCTTCTAAACTTGGGCATTACTCATAATCCCATAGCTACAGACTTGATTCTGCAACAATTTTTGGATTGATGATTACTTCATATTCACCTTAGCTTTTGATTTAGTAGTTTTTCCATGTGTTGGGTTTTAAAAACTGGTTTTTGAGGCAGACAAATAAACTGCGATCATAGTCAATCTGATTAGCAGATAATGAAGGAATTTTTGCTTCTCTGGCAGTTTCTTCAGATTCCAATGTGTCGATCAAAATGCAACCATCATCACCTGAAATAATTTTGACAATGAAATGTTGATTTATAGAATCAGTAGGCAAATCTGTTCTTACTGTGATGTCAATAA
>JAOWAT010008795.1:0-12600 GCA_028571025.1 Longipedia americana | reverse complement strand
GCTTATGGGGGGCTCTATGAGATGTAAGGATAATGAGAACATAATTATTTTTTCAAGCATAAAAGTGAAAAATTTCTTCTAGAGCTCCCACAAAAATACGAAATTCTAGATGAATCTCACTGTAAAAATTCATTGAATTTCAATATCTTGCAAGAGTAAGTCGATCAATTTTCGGCAAAATTTTCCGCAAAATGTCATGCTTACACAATAGCTTTCCAATTACCTGCTGCAATTTGTGGTGGATTTGATACAAACCCCCTGCTAGGTGGCGACACCTGTAAGTGACTAAGAGCATTAGAAGTAACGATATTTGAAGTGTTATTGTTACTACTGTTATTGCCGTTGAACCTCGAACAAGCCTTTTTCCATTTGCACTGAGTGCACCAGAGATCCCTTTGTTCCAAACCGTACACCTTCCTGCACTTCTTCCCTTCCCTTCTCCTCGACGGGGATTTTACTTGTGTACTGCTGTTTGTATTTCCTCCGTTTGTACTTCCTCCGTTGAAAGACGTTGATGCATTTGATGAGGTTGAGGAGGAGGAGGACAAAGAAGAGTTTTGGTGGTGATCACTTTTTGGACTGATAAGGATGTATTTGCTGCCTGGCGATGAACCCTGAAAAGGAGCAGAAACAAAAGGATTTTTTAAAATTGAGTGCTCGGAGATGCAAGTTTATGCGATGAAGAATTTAGGTCTAAACCCCTTTTTATGAATGAAAATACTGCTAAATACGATTTCATTCCAAGATGAACTGCTGCATGCTAATATATAAAGCAAAATGTGAATGCAAATTGTCTTCACATGACATCCCTAAAAATCTAAAGTATTGTGCAAATTCATAAAATTGTCAAAATTTCACTAAAAATTTGTTTAACTTGAATGTGAAGACAACTTACATTTAGATGTTGCTTCATATATTATCATGCAGCAATTTATCTCTTAATGAAATCGTATTTCGCACTATTTTCATTCACAAAAGTGGTTTAGACAGAAACCTAAATTCTTTAAGAGCTATCAACTCCATACTATTTGTTCTAACATTTTTTCCCAAGAGGACCTGTAAATGTCTTTCTGTGAAAGTACGCTCTCTATGATTATCTTGTGAATATCAAATGAAAGGTTTCTTTGTTTAGAAATCATCAACAAAGAGCAAATTCTCCCCTATTTTTTTAAAACCCAAACAACCAGAAACACTTCCTAAAATCATAGTAACAAAATAGTTGAAATTTCATGAAGCTTGTGTTACAGCTTTCTTCCTTACAAGGACAAAAAATAAATCCTTGTTAAAAATTTGTCACACCCGTTCTGCTTTTAATCATTTACTTAAAAGTAAATAATTAAATCAGATTAGTTGTCGTAACATCAAAAATTTGTAAATGATTTCATTCAAAATATAATATCACGGTAAAAAAACAAAGAAAATATTCTAAGTTCAAACAATATATTGTATTATTGCATTATCCATGATTTTGATTGTGAACATTTTTATGTACTCGGGTTTTTTAGTTTCAGGTTTTTAAGACATTTCTGCTTATGTCACTTTATCGATCATCTGCCGAATGATGAACCTGCGCCATGCAACAATGTTTGATGAGGCAAATGTGCATTACATGACGATGTTTGCCAAAGACATCAGCTGAATGGCAAATATGCTTCACCAGATTCAGTAAAATTTTTCAGCAGCGGATAACAATTTTCTTTTTTCCTTGACAGTTTGAATAAATTGCAGACATATTTTTGCATTCAAAACGCTACACGTTATGCGCGGCTTCCGTGCTTGTTTTATTCTTCTATTGCGGCAGAAAAAATTCTAACAATTGTATTAGATCCATGAAAAGGGCTAATAGAAATCTCATCATTATCATTCATATCATAAGACTGTCGTGATAAAGAAAGTTCTTGCTGTAAACACTCTATTCATTTGAGGGGCTTCAGCTCTCCTTTATGGCCTTGACATGCATATAAACAATTTGAATTTTATAGAATTGTTTTTGTACTTTGTACACAATTTTTTTTACAAATAAGACAACCTTTTTTTACAAACTTCTGGTGAAAAAGTTACATCGTATCATAAAAATTTGCTGTCTGGAATAGAAATGTTGATTTCATGTTTTTTTCTTTTTATACCGATCTTCCAATGATATTAGAATCCAGCGACAGTAATTGCACCAAATGTTTACCCATTTTTTCACTAATGCTATTGATATATGAAAAAAGCAGCCATTCATTGTAATGCATTACACATCAATGTTTGACGTAAAAGTGGATACTGAACAAATGTTACTTGATACACGAACAAAAGAGGAGATAAAATGAGATTTTTTGTATGGATGATTTCGTGAATGAAAATAATGCTGCGTACGAATGCAGTGCATGCATATCTGTTAAAAGATTTGGCATGACGTTCATTGGATTTTTTTAGCGCTAATGGGTCATTATGAAGATTGTATGATGCGATCTTATCTTATACTCGATACGAAAAAACGTCTACAAAGTTGATTCGGTCGTAGCTGCAGTAGGGTCATCTGCCAAAACCTCATTCAAGTGTTTAACGATGCGCTACCCGACCTATAATTCCCCTAGTATACTAAGGTCATTCAGATAAAGTTACTTTGAAATATTTTATAGAAATCAAAAGGCTCATACAGTGCTCTCAGTCGAAAGAAAGCAATTTTTGTGCGAAGCTTTTTTCGAAATTTTCACTACATAACATATACAAGAAATTTTTACTACTTACTTTTTAGGTCCCCAAGAGTCCCCCATAAGGTTTTCAGGTCCAAATTCGAATATTTAATTTTATGTTTACATTTTGTTACAGTTATAAAGAATGTTTTGTTTACACTGAATACGTGCTATATGGATCAGGTCATACTTTTCAAGCTCTTTTGACACCATATGAGACAACCAAACGTGAAATAAACGCTTTACAGAAATCTTATATAGTAAATTTGCTGAACAAATATCTCCATTTTGAAACAACCCAAATTTAACTAATTTATGGCAATCAACGGTCCCTGGCATGAAAAAGAACACATTTTTGATCAATGACAAACTTTTTATTTAAGACACAAATTTGATAGATGGCGCTAGTAAAATTTGAACATGCCATTACTATCTTATCATTGGGTGAACCAAACTTTTTCCAATTTCTATTACTTTAGGTGGCCAAGGTTTCAACATTTTAGTCATTAGATTTTATATAAGAAGGCAAAAACTAGAGATAATTGGCTTGCAAGTTCACTACTAAGAATTCTGTAAAGCGTTTGTTTCATGTTTGGTTGGCACATATGATAATATAGATCTAGAAATTTCATACAGTGTCCTCAGTCTAGAGCGAGCAATTTTTGTGAGAGGGTTTTTTCGGAATTTTCACTAAATAACCTATGGGCCAAAATTTTACCACTTACTTTTCAGGTCTTCAGGAGTTCCCCATAAGGTTTTCAGACCTAAATTCGAAAATTTACTTTTTTATTTACATTTTATTTCAGTTGTAAACAATGTTTTGTTTACATCTTGTGATTTTTTCATCCATACTTATGTTTCGCGAAATTTTATTTTTAACTCCTGATAAGCAGGGCGTTCAATAAATTGAGATTTCTTTGCAAAATATTTTCATCAATTTTTGTAAACAATTATGAAAAATTGCAAAAATTGCTCGCTCTAGACTGACAGCACTGTATATCTTTTCAGCAACATTTAGTATGAACTATTTTGTAAGTGAGTCTTTGCAGAAAAGCTTTGAAAAATGATTGTTTGATTTCAAAATTTGCTACATAAGAAATTTTTGAAAAAGTTGGCATGAAAAAAAGTGTACTTCAACTCACCAGAGAAGGTGCAATGGTAATTGGCAGGGAAACAGCCGCTGAAGATGGGGCCGACTTGGACAGAAGAAGTGACGATGACCTGGGCCGAGTGGGCCCCATGTTGTGAGGAGGGTGGAAGGCAGCAGTGCGAATCAGTCCGGGGTCCTCGTGAGGCGGACGGGCCATGTCCAAGTGGTCCACCAGGCTCAGGTTGGCAAAGTAGGTGGTGGAACCCGCAGTCGGTGAAGGCATCCCCTGTGGGGCAGTTATGATCTGCTGTGGAGCAGTTGCAGTCACCGCCATGAGTTGAGTTTGCTGTTGGTGTTGTTGTTGTACTGCTACAGGCTGAGGTGGTGGTGTCATGAACTACAAGAAGGTTATAAGAAAGAAAATGTTATTTTGTATTTCAATTCAGACAACATGGTTCTAAATCAAACGCATTTATTTTGACTCCTATGTGATGAAACACTCATTTGATATTTATGCGGTAAAAGACCCTAAAAATATGAATTACTTCTATGGCAGGGAAAGTTTGACTAAAAGGTGAACTTTTGATATGTAAAGAAAAAAGGTCTGATTTTTGTTGTAGTTGGTTTTTACAACCTTACCTGTAAAGAAGGCGACACTGAAGAAGAAGATGTGGTCTTTGGAGATTTCGCCTTTGAAACTTTTGCATTTTCGACTTCGATTTCCAATTCCGTGTAGTAGAAATCCTCTTCGTGATCTCTGCTGTCTTCGTCTTCCTCATCCGGGTTGATTTCTGGTCTCAGCAAATGAGCTCTCCTGATGTGAGACTCGATTTCAAAGACGGTTCGGTGCTGCTCCTGGCAACCGGGGTAAGTGCATTGATAGATTATCTGGAAGGAAAATTGGGAAGAAGGTTACTTTTGCTCTTTTGGATTGTGTGGAAACACCTCTAGCGGAGTGTGACAAGTGCCAAAGACTGAAATGTGAGGATTATAGAAAAGTACCGTGCAGACTTAAAAATGGGAACATAACACTTGGAAGTTTTGGAAATGAAAAGTGGATGGTTTTTTAGCCTCTCAACTGATAAAATGGACTCAGACGCAACTTTGAAGGATGAAAAATTGTCTTATGAAGTAAATAATGTACTAGGTTCCTATTTTCATTTCCAAGAATTCCAAGGGTTCCCATTAATAAGTCTGTACGGTACTTTTCAGATCTTGACAGTAATGCTGCCTTGCAGGTTTGGTCAAAGTAAACACTTGCCTTAATCATTGCACCTCAGAGACATACCCTGATGTTCTGCAGCACATTTCAAAATGGTTAAGTCCATTTTGAGATTGCAAATTCCCCCACTTTAACTTTAAAGTTGGACATTTTTGGGATGGACGAATCATTCATGTTGGAACCCAGAATATCTCAGTGTTATTTTGCAAAAATTTTATTTGTGACAAATTGCCTCTGATAGGTCTTGCACTAAAAAAGATCGCATTAAGTTTTATTGACAAATTAGGTTTTCGAGGGACACGCAATTTAGCATTGTTTTTCATGTCATAATATAAATTTAAGTGACAGTTGAACTTGCTTCCTTAGGGTCACCAATAAAAAACAAGCAATTTGAATTTTTACACTATCTCATCATGTTTCAGCATGCATTCAAAGCTAACATAAAAATCATATTTATTTTTCTGTGCATGATTTATACATCAACTTTGTTTATTTCCAGTTTCATTGTGAATTTTATTCTAGGGTTTTCCAAGATGTTTCAAAGCAAGATTTTCGGTTATGCTTATCTCTGTAATAAACAAGGCCTGGAACCCCAGTACCCTGCGCAGGAAAGAGTTACAGGAACTTCTGTGAAGAAAAAGAACAACTATCAAGGTGAACCTGAGATCTAAATCCTTCATGAACTTTTTACAACACTTAAATCCAAGAATAGCAGTGTTTCAGTAAGTTTAGAAGCTTCTAAACAGTGATTCTTGAGAAAAAGGACAAGAAGGAGAACAACATTCAGAGAGAATTTGGACCTGAGTTCCTTTGATAACCCTTTTTTCTTCATAACATCCACTGGGAAAATGGATGAAGTGCTTAAAGAGCCGATTTCTAGATGATTTTTAACTTTCATTGCGAACAACAACAAGAAGAAGAAGAACAACGCCCCAACGCCAGTGGCTTAGTAACCCTTGCTGCGCAGGGTAAAAAGACATTTTGAATATTGTTATTTCTATCCTATTACAACAGCTGTCAAGTCTAAAACTTAAAAATGATGATTTAAATGATATAGGGTATAATTTTCTGCAGAAAATATTAATGTAGCCTAGATTTCACCTCCTCTGTTCAAATGCAAAATAGATTTGGTTATACTAATTCATTTAAAAGTTAATCAATGCCACAATACATGAGCAGACACTTTTTGAAACACCCTAGCTAGTTTTAAGCAGCACTTTGATTTTTTTGTGCAATTTGATACATAAGAAAAGTCGTAAAAGTGTAACTATGAGTTATGCAACACACATAAACAAGCTAGCAGCCGGTTTTTTAATTTAAATTCTAATTTGAAGGAAGAAAGAAGGCTTGTTCAATAAGGGTGTAAACCAAAATATTTTTAAAAGTAAGCCCTATTTTTTTGAAATATCAAAAGATACCCTTTTTGTCTAACACATTTTCATGTTTCACAAATAAAAATGAAGCATCTCATTTCAATATGTAGATGAAATACCTTAAAAATTAAATTTACTTCTGTAGAAGCATTTTCCAGACTCAATTTATAAAATGTGTTTGATTATTGAAAAGGTTCTGGGGGTTTGGATTTTAATTCAGAATTGTCAAATTTTCATTGAAGTATTTATTTATGACCTTACTTGTAAATTGATTGCATTAAAGCTTAAAATGCAGATGAAAAAGATAACTGCCCAGTTTTATTTGCAACTTTATAGCAAGAAATACATCTAATTAAATCTTCAGAATAATTGCATAAACACAAAGTAATGCAATTAAATTTGTTTATCATGATTCATAAAACAAAATTCGATTGTTCGAATTTGTTCTCAAAATGATTTCAATATCTCAATGTTAAATTTGAATTTATAAGCAATCATTATGTGAGAAAGAAAATTGAAGTTGGCATTTTTAATAATATGTAAAATTAGAGAAGCAAACTCACTTCATTTGGAACTCTAAAAATTATGGAACATCCAATTTTTATGTATTTTTAAAAAGTACTGTTTGAATTGTCAATGTGAAATTTAAAGAAGATGAAATGATCCCAATTTTCATAGATAAATATAGTAGGAGAATATTGCTATATAAATCCTGGAGAATAGTATCACCCCACCTTTTCTCAACGTACGTGAGGTTTATGTCCTCAACTTTCCACAGTTTGTATGAGGTAACACTTTTTTCTTTATGACCTAAAAATGACCTTGAAAAGTTTACTTTATAAACTGAGAAAAAATTGAAGAAAACCAATTCCTAGAAATCCTTTAAAATCGAAAAAACAAAAATTGTAACGACTAGATGTGCTTCACTGTACCTTTTTGATTTATCATTTTTGGTGAAATCATGATTGTTTATCAAATTCAGAATGAACTAATTATAATAATTTTATGAAATGAAGTTTACATAAAGTTTTGCTTAAATAAAGAGAGGAAGTGCACCCGATTCCTTGATAAATTCTGAGAAATGGTATCACTCACCTGTTTTGATTTATCATTTTTGGTGAGATCATAGACAATGCCTTCATCGATGTTGGACGATGACGTGGAGAGAGGTGGTGAAGGCGTGGACGACCTGAAGGACGAGGCGGTGGAGTCGGTGAACGATCCTCCGGGAGTGAATCCGGGCGACGAGCTGAAGTATGCGGCGGGTGAATGCGGGCTGCAGGACAGTTTCATGAGCACCATCGCCGCGGTGCACTCGGACATGAATTTGCTGTTGCCGCCGCCGGGTGTGCCTTCAAATTGCTCGTCGTCCGGTAGGTTTTCGCTCGTTCGGCGTTTGCGGGAGCTGGAGGGAGAAAAGAGGAAGGATTTGAATTTGGGAATGTGATTAAAAATACACAATACCTTTTATTTTCAAAGAGATTGAAACATCTAATTATTCGAATTTTGACTTCAAACATATACGTATGTGAAATATTTTGCTCATGCTTCATTTTTAACTGAAACATCAATTTTCAAAGTATGTACAAGCACTATTAGTTTTGAACACTTTAAAGACTTTTTTATGTCACAACTTGAAATTATTGAGATTATAAGTTTTAGTGAATGAAAATGGTGCTAAATACGAATGTTGGATTAGAATGATTGTTCAAAATCTGCAGAGTTTATGTCACGAACAACATATCATTAAAGAGATTTAAGTAAAACTTTTTGAATGAGAAATATATTCTTTGATTTTAAGATATTTATTGAATTTCTAAGAAAAGAAGTGCATACATGGTATTTGGTATTTAAGTTGGTCTAATCAAAGATGATTTCAAAAGAGTGAATTCTTGCTTCATCATCAAACTGTGAACAAAATCCATTCATAATTTCTTTGTACATCAACATGTCCTTTTCAACAATTAACATTTTTTGTCCTATTTTATATTCTTGTTTGCTAAAAATTGCTTCTTTTGCAATTTTATTTCATGAATGTCTTCTTTAGACAAAGGCAATTCTTTTAAATTTTCATTCATTGCCTTACTCAGTGATATGCAGTAATTTTAATTGGTTCCGAGAATGTAAAGAATTAAAATAACTGTTTCTTTGTTTAAAGAAATTGTTTTAATTTTGTTAAATTTATTGATAGAAAAGTAATTAATGTAGAATTTGTAATTTTTTAAATTCTTTTAACTAATCTAGTATTTAATACTTCTATCCTATATTAGATTTGGATAAAAAGATAATTGATTACATAGTGAGGAACATTGAGTGTATAATTTAGAGAATAATCAATTTCTGCGAAAATATACACTCTTTTCTATTTGTAAGAATACGGAAAATCAGTCTGAAGCTTGGATATTCTTTTTTTCCAAAATTCGAGCTCAAAATATTCTTATGATATTCTTAATTTTTGGCCCTAGAAAATGGTAAAAATTGACGCAAAGAAGGTAAAACTGCAAAATTTTCTCACACATGCATAGTGAGTGAAACTTTTAACACTTTTATTGGTAACTGCTATGAAATTTAGCTTAAAATTCAGAATATCTCCATGATTTAGTTCCGAAAATTTTTTTTAATACGAAGGTCAGTCACATTCTTAGTTTATTCTTATTTTTTCGGAATTTTGAAGCTCATATTCTTATAAACTTTATTCTTATAAATAGAAAAGAATATTTATAAACATTCTCTACGCTATCCAAACAAATTCATCTCAGTAAGATGAGTCAATCCAGTTCAAAATCAAGAACATTGGAGTTTAATTTTCATTTTACCATATAAATCTAAAAAGTTCAGACTTTGTTTCTTGAATAGTGCATTTTGGGGAAATTTCTTGAGTCTGATATTTTCCACAGTGTTCCAAAATATGTGATAGATTTATTGGAACAAGCATTTTAAGTTGACATTTCATCTGAAGCTGAACATGCATTGAACCATGTATCATAATTCTTCCACAATTGTATCTGTTAGTTACTTTGATTGACCTTAAAAAGGAGTAATCGTCCATTGGTATTAAAAGGACAAGCAATGATTTCATAAGTTATGAACAGATATTTGTTTTCTTACCCTGCAATTTGAATATAATCTGATCTTGGAATTTCGAAGGAGGATGCTGCACTTGTTGACGTAGAAGAAGGTGAAACTGCTGAAGGAATTCTGTGATGAAAGAAATGGTGCTTCTTCTTGGCACTTCCGCTTCCGCTGTTGGAGCCACTTCCGTTTCCTGTGTCTGATGAACCGGAAGAGGAAGAAGAATGGACGTCGGCGAGTTTGGAGAAATCGGTGTCGGAATTGACAAGGCGAGCCGATTTGCGAGACTCTAAAAGACGCACTTCTTCGATTTTCTTCAAAATGGTTTCATTCTGCAACAAAAGAGAAGAGAAATTTAATCGTTAAGCATAAAATAAATAAATTTTTAAAAATTAAAGAAATTTTTTTAATAATTTGACATATATTTTCCTTAATTACTATGTAAAAAAGTGAATTTCGGAAACTGGAATTTGTTCTGAAAAGCTGAATGGTGATTCTTGAAAGAATACGGATGAGGGAAATTTTTATGATACTTTCAGGGATTCTTTTCAAAAAGTTCCCCGTTCTTCAGAATCTTTCTGTGTACTGCACTGTAAATTCATACACTACCAGTAATAAGTTTACAAATATGTATTTAAGGCAATGATGACAAAGTTAAAGAATTCCGCTCGATGATGGAATAGAAATTCAATAACAAAATTAGAATCATTCTTGAGCAAACTTTTTCAACATCATCATCAATATGGGGAAATAGTTTAGATAATTCTGTTTTCCAATGATCTTTAGTGCTATATCTTTCTATGTTGCTAAAGACGAAGAAAACCGTATGATGTACAGTATCCTATCCTAACTTTTAGACGAGGACGATTTTGTGAATGAAAATGATGCTGCATACGCTTGCGCTATCTGAGCGTGTGTTTTAGAATTGGCTTGAGTTTTTCATTCCGACTTATTTATTCAAAAGAATGTGATGGGCATTTCAAAAATGTCCGTGGGTATTTTAGCAAATATTAGTGACCAGATTAAAGTTAAGGTCAAATTATACAAAGTACATCGTCTTCAGAATCAATATCTGTCCTGTAAGTCTATCCTAACTAGTTAACTCAGTTTGTTTTTGTATTACTAAAATTCTAACATTAAAGGCAGATTGACACAAAATTAAAAGTCCTTAAATTGGGTTAAAAATATATTCCGATCATTTTGGTAGCATTTTCAATTCTATTTATTCCCTAAAAAGTCAAAATAATTTAAATTATTGTTGCCTAAATTATGTAAAGGGTGACCATCAACCAGAATTTATGCATTGACACAGAGGAAGTTTTGGCACAAAATGGAGTATATTTTCATTTGTATTGCCGTATAAATATTGTTAAATTCAAAAACCTGTGAAACTTGTTCACCCTTTTCGATCGTAATATCTGCCCATATATGAAAATAATCTGCAAAGATCTAATTTTGACGAGTGAAAAATAGTTGTTTTCATTTCTTGGGAAGAAAAAAAGATATCTTGGCCTCTCTCAGTCTCTCTTCTTCTTCTTCTTGGCGTATTACAGTAGTTCTTGAGTGAGATAGAAAGAAGATGATGTTTGCGATAAAAATGTACTTCTGAAAATATAATTCTTTTTTCTTCCTTTTTCCTTTTATTTCTTTCAATAACAAAGAAAAGAAGAAGCCAACACTACAAATACGAAATACATTTTTGTTTTCAAGGTTAAAATGTGAGAAGGAAGAAAGTCGTATTTAAAAATGGAAAGAATTCAAGAATAGAATGTTAATTTCGTTTGATAATTGATTTACGAAAATTTCAATACCTCAGGTAACTTAAAATGTCCACGATATAACGACACTGTGAGTTTGGACCAGGATTTCTCAACAAAATAACCCTCTCAAAATATTGAGAACGTCATAATATTTTACATGCCTCTCAAATGTGTCGGCGAATCAAGATATCCCTAAAAGGCCCGGCATGTCAAAAAACTGTTGTACAATTACTTTTGAAAGAAATTGTATCATTACTCTTCCAAAATTTTCTATTCGTAAAATTCTTTAATCTATTTGATGTTGGTTATTATATAATTCATTCATCTTGAATTAAAAGAGTTGTCTTGATACATTTTTGGCCAATTCCAAGTTAATTACACATAATTCTTGTCAAATTATCAACTGATCTTAAAAGTGATTATGATGATGTACATTGTATTTTGTATTTACACATGTGCAGCATTTTGAAATGATGCATGACGTGAGAAAATCAATTATTGGCAATGCCTTCATTTTTATGACAGCAATAAAACTTCTGCACACAATCCATTTGAACACTGAGAAGACATAAACGGTGTGGTTCACTAACTAAAAATGTATACAAGCATCCAATACTTCAATTTTAGTAAATAATAATTTTATATCAGTGTTCTCCTTTTAGAAGAGCTGTTCCACTTCTAAAAGATTATATTTCTGTTGCTCAAAAGACCACACTTTTTAAATTGTTGGGTGTGGTTCAATAATTACTTCAACTTGATGCTTCATTGACAACTTCCTTCAAACAAACAAAATTTTAATTGCTTTATTTAAAAAATCATATAATGAACCACACCCTTGAGGATCCTGTCATTAACCAAATGACAAAATCATTTACTTCAGTTTTCATTCTGATAACGAAGAGATTTAAATTTACTTGATTTTTTTAATGAGGAAAAAAAGAAATGATCCAAATGTCAGTTCGTTTTATTGTCCAAGCTTAAGCTAATACTATTGCTATAAACACAGTGATATCCACAAATTCATTTATTGTGACATATGAAAGAATAAGGAAAATCTACTGTAAATAAAAGCTAGCTTGAAACATGATCTGAAATGTGAACTAATTTGAGATTTTTAAAGGGAAACTGATATAAAAATGATTTTGAGCTAAAATGATATTATTGCACATTCAATTTTCTAATAGGGTCCGGACTAATTTATGTAGTGAACATTTCAAATGGCCTCTCCAAGGAAGTTATCCCCCTGAAAAATTAAATCTAGTCAAAATATTAGGATTGGTGAAAAAAGATTTGAAAATTCCTCCCCTGGGGCGCGCGCATGCCCCAATGGGGGCGCCCACAAAAAATGGTCAAAAAATGGTACTTAGAGAGTAGATACGAACTTGCTTATGAAGTAAAAAAA
>JAOWAT010008684.1:0-12607 GCA_028571025.1 Longipedia americana | reverse complement strand
CAGCAGCACTAAATGAGATCATTCATCCACTTCTTATTCATTGCATGCATTCTAGGGACATTTTTTCATGCTAATTCCACATAGATTGACTTGACTAACTAACAATTCAAAATGGAAGAGTCAGGAACAATCGAGGGAGAGTCGGATCTCGACAAAATAATTCGGGAATAAAGGAAGGTGAGAAAAAACGCAAAGATGAGCTTTGATAATTACCATGGATATCCGTTTGCATTACTCCCCAAATAAGCCTAGGAGTTTTACCTGGAGTTCGATTAAGACGAGGATGTAAAGGGTGAGATCTACATCTATTGGGTTGGAGACGACAACACAGTCAGACTTCCAGAGTACATTTTGGGGGAGAAAATTGAAGTGAAGATTTTCAATGCCTGGAACAATCGATAATAGATTATGGTGGATAAATTCTTAACCCAAGGCGGGTTTAGCTTCAAGGCTAGAAAGGACGTGAGGTACATTCTGCGTTTTTCAAGTGGTCAGGACAGCACTTTATCCAAGATGGTGCAGCTGGCGATTTCCTACATCCAACCAACAACCTAGCACCTGAGTGGAGTCAATTAGACCCTTGCTTAGACAGAAAAAGAAACAAGTTCCTTACATCAGGAGCTATTGTCGAGAATTCACCATGTTGAGGAAACTATGGTCATGGAGGAGCAGATGAGGTAAAAATTGTAAAAAACAACTGTTTACTATATGCTTTATGCTCTTCTTGAGAGTGCTTTTGTCGCTATTTTACTCTTTGTGCAGTTTTACATGTTTCAGAGGTTCCAGAAAAGTTGGCATTCAGTTATTTGATCCGTGTTTTTTGGCTCGTTATGATTTGTTACTACTTCAATTGCTAAGAATACATTTAATTAGATTAATCATCAGATTTCTTTCTTCCTTGCGACTAAAAGCTGACAGGGAAAGTTTAGAATTTTCTTTTAGTTGAGAATTTTGTCCAGTCTGGAAAGTGCTTATTTCTTGATTTATTTTCTTTCCTCCTGGTTTAGCAGATCGGAGTATCTGTTAACCACAAACTCAAAGTACTCTTATGCTCGATTGCTTTAAAAATAGGCCATTGGAACATTCTGTTCCCAACTTAGAACAACCTCCCATCCTGTTTCTTCGAGTAAAGTGTCGATTTTTTTATAGAGGTGGTAATTCGATCTCGCTTTGGGCAGTTGATAGCCTTTTTCGGCAAGAACGCTTGCAACCTGTCCGTGGAAGTTGTTTTAGTCCTTGTTTCCCCATACTGATACTCCTAAAAGACAGTTTTGCTAGGCTTGAGAATGAAGGGTTTTGAGCATTCCTTACGCATTTTACACTAACATTAGAACCAAATTGCAAATGATCCTATCAAACTTAATAGGATGTTCTTCCAACTCAACGACTTGTTAGTTATTAACTTTTTTCAAAAAAATATTATTTTTCTTGCACCATTCCTAAACTGTAAGTTTGCTTTCATAGTGTTATAGTAACTTCGAGATCCTGTAATTTGCACATTTGAGCATTTACTCAGAAATATCGGTTGCATAGTACTTACATTAGTTAGACTTTTAACTTAAGGCCTAGCTCAGTAGTCTGCCAGCACCACACCCTGCCTAAAGAATGCTGTGGGCTGACTTTAAATTGAGCATGCTGATTAAAGTATAGTAGTATGCCTGGAGATTTGAATCCATGTCAATGTAAATTTTGGAAAGACTGTTCCATTGCTTTTAGATTTATTCTGAAGTAAGTCCTTTCGATTATTTCATTGATATATTTAATTTTAACTAAATAAAAAAACTCCATCCTTATTAGAATAGCTTTTCTTTTCAAGAGGACAATAGGTTTCCTATCGAACCTTTGAACATATTTTTCCCCAAACAAATAATTTTGACAATAAACTGGGAGATAGAAAAAAATGAATGAAAAGTGCACAAAATGATAAGTTTTATCAACCTCCGAAACCATAGATGGTTCTGCCTTGTCTCTTGAGAGCGTAGACGACGTCCATGGCGGTGACGGTTTTTCTTCTGGCATGCTCGGTGTAGGTAACTGCGTCTCTGACGATGCATTCGAGGAATCCCTTGAGCACTTGTCTGGAGTCGTCATAGATGAAAGATGAGATTCTCTTGACTCCTCCTCTTCTCGCGAGTCTTCTGATTGCGGGCTTGGTGATGCCTTCAATGGAGGCTTTGGCGTGTCTCCTGGCGGCGGTTCTCTTGGTTCCGACCTTTCCTTTTCCTCCGACTCCTTTTCCACCTTTTCCTTGTCCAGCCATTGTGTATTTCAATTAATTTTTTTTAAAGATATCGACATTTAATCGAGATTTAAAGGCTCGTTAGCTTAGCTTAAAGAAAATTGCAATTTGATTGGCTATTTTGTATCCAATCAAAATTTTCGCGTTAGAAGCACGGAATTCCTATGGAACCCGCTTAGGGAAGCGGAGATTTGACGAGTTCTCGGAGATGGAGGCACAAAATTTAAGATTCCTGTCCTCTGAGAAAGACTTTGTTGGATTTTTTTGAGTTTTCTGGGATTAATTAAAATTTAATAAAATTTAAATAATTAATTACTCAATTTCTGACAGCTGAATAAATACTAAAGATATGAATCAAATGGTCAGCTCTCAATCAAGTCTTCCTTGGTTAGTTATGACGAATCCTTCATTCAATATTTATCAAAAAATATCGATTGGCACTCTCATGACAGGTGACATATTTTCTCTAACATATTTAAGGCTTTTTGCCGACAAATATGCCCGATCATGATCTTAAATTGGAGCAAGTCGGGGGAAAAAAAACAAATGTTGATTTTTTGCTTACCAATAATTATCTTTTTCATATCCTCTATAGCATATAAAGAATCCTGTCGATGTAGGTTTAAAAATATGATACAATAGTGATAGGTGGGGGTGTTCACGGTCTTTCCACTGCCTATTTTCTCGCAAAAAAGGACATAAAAATCGCACTTTTGGAGCGATACGCCTTGGGTCATATCAATGGGAGCTCACATTCTCCGACCAGAATTATCCGATCAACTTATCAAAGCCAGTTTTATCACGATCTCGCAGTAACGTCAATGCAATAACTATGGCCGCTGATGGAAAAGTAACTCGACAGTAAATTTATCCATAAGAATCCATTTATCTACTTCGATGAGACAAAGGATTATGAAAAATACGCACAGATGGTTCGATCGGATAAAAATCAACAGCAGTACTTCACTACCATGTAATAAGTTCAAAAGAGATTCCCTTTGCTCCCGAAAATCCCGGGAAAAAATGACCCCATTGTTGATCTGAGTGCTGGAATCATTTAGGCTGAAAAGTATCAGATCAAACTTTAGTAAAAGCTCAAATAAATGCCAAATGTCACTATCTTCTAACACACTTTGGTCAAGTAAATCCGTTCGAACTCTAAGAATGTGACAGTCTAAACGTAAACTTAATTTTTGAGGGCATCCAAAGTTATAGTAGCAAGTGGAAAATGGATTCCTGAATTAGTTCCGGATCTCAAACCCATTATCCGCCCTGTCAAACAACTAGTCGGGTTTTTTTAATTAAAAAATCCTAAACAATATAGAATTGGGAAGTACCCCTGTTGGGCTCATGCAGACAACGAAGGAATGCATTATAGTTTGCCAAGTGTGCAAGGAAATCTGGTTAAGATGGCGTAAAGTTACAAGTCAACTAATTAACAGTAGTAAAATGACAAGTAGGGTCGAATAAATAAGCTGAGCAAAAGGATAAAGGATTATTTCGGATCCCAGGTGGAGAAAATCAAATATTATGAATAATGCTATTTTGTAATGACTAAAAGTGAAGATTTCATACTGGACTGGTGTGATCACGACGAAAGAGTGTTAGTAGTATCGGCATGTTCTGGACACGGATTCAAGTTTGGACCGTTGATTGGAAAAATAGCTGCCGACATTTGCTAGGAAGATGAGACTCTCCCTATTGTTGAAGAACATCGACACCTTTTTATGATTCCTTATCATCAAGGAATAAATCTCGAATGACGAGCTGTATACCTTATCTATGTGCAATTTTTATTATTTTCTGATAAAAAATAGAAGTCAGAGGTAGCGTCCGATAATGCTAACTCTATTATAATTTCCTACTCAGTATTCTCTTGAAAAATGGCAAGAAACTGCGAAAAGGCTCAGGCAATGCTTAACAGGTGGTGGATGATGAAGAGGTGTCTTGTCAACAAGTAAGAAGACGAGAGACCCAAAGGTCTCAGACAAATTCGAGACATAAAGGACCTTTATGAATGCTAAAAATGGCGAAAACAGGTTTCCTCCAACGTTATTGACAAAGTCTAACAAATACAAAACAGAGCTCTCCCTGAAAACCAGATTCGTTCCCTGAACGACGATATCAATAAGCTTTTGAGATAACTTTATCATTGGGAAATAAGGATAAAGTAACTGGGAGGTTACGACCACAGGACAATCAAGAATGCCAAAATGTACGATTCTCAAGGACACGAAATACCAGGCTTTGGAGGATATCGGTACTTTGGTGCTGCAAAAGACCTCCCTGGAGTTCGAGATGTATACAAAAGGGAAGTTCCCACAGCTCCATAGCGGTCTGAGGCTCAGATCAGAAAAGTTATTGACTAATAATATTTTGGCGATTAGTAGTGCAAAGACGACGACCTTCTCAAAGAAGAAATGTAATAGTAACAAAGGAAACGAGACAACAACCTGATTGAATGGATTTAACTCAATAAAAAGAAAATCGAGCAGTTCTTCGGTGGAAGGTAACCGTAGTATGATGAGCTGTTGGAAAATATTGATGCGATTGAAGACTTCGAAGTAAGAGTTTAAGAACAAACACTGGAAGTAAAGGAAGTAAACGAAACAAGGGAATCAAAGGAAACAAGAGAAACAAAAGAAACAAAAGAAGCTAAAAGCGATGAGTGATCGACGAAATCTATATAATTTGTAATATAAGTGCAGCACTACACTCTCCGTGGAACTCTTTTCTTTAGAAGTCTCCACATGGTTCTCGTCAGAATTTGAATTTCCTCGAGACAGATTTCACACGTATCACGAATATAAATGCTCAATCCCTAGAGTGATATAATAATTAAAGACAAATAATCTGCTAGAACATGGCTTAGGAAGTGACATCAACATAATTTTAATAGCCTGATCAAAGGGATCCTGTCCCTTAAGTTCCAAAAAATAGCGAATCTAAGCTAAACTCAAATTTCTATGCTCGAACCAGGACAACAATTTACATGCTTGTGGCTTTTATTCTCATTCTGGCCTTCGGTCATGCTTATGCCGCACTGCTTGTCTTCATACTCAACTTCATGATATTCAGTGAGATCAACAGTCTCAAAAGGAACGAGGAAAAAGAGGTCAACATTCCAATGACCAAGTATATCAATTGGTACTTGTTTGGAATTGTCAATTACTACAGCTTTGGAAATCTAATCATGAAAAAAATGCCCATACTAGGGCATTGGTCATCTGTCGTTGCCAATTTGCTTCTCTATCACAATTTCATTTGTTTTTGCTTGCTCATCCTTGGATTTTTGGCTTTTGTGCTGAGTCTAAAACATGGATACCTCAAATATCAATTTAGACTGTTTGGCTGGATATTAATCGCAACCTTTTTGATTTGTCTCCAAGGATGGCTTATGATTCATAATATCTTTGAAGGCATGATATGGTTTGTAGAGGCAGCATTGCTCATTATTAGCAATGACATTTTTGCATATTTAGTTGGTTATTTCTTTGGGCACAATCAACTCATTTCCCTTTCACCAAAGAAAACATGGTAAGGGTATATTGGAGGAGGAATCATCACTGTTTTGATGTCTTTGCTGGTAAAACATTAGATTAATAAAGTTGACAACATCTCTTGTTGAAGTTTCGGGGATGGTTTGTCCGGTAGTTGAGCCATCTTTGATTCCTTTCAATTATCCTGCATGCGAGAGTCAATTACTATAAAAAATTGTAATCCCATACGCAGGGTTTCAAATTAGTCAAATTCAAGCACATATGCTAGTGTTGGCGGTATTCGCCAGTACAATTGGACCATTTGGTGGATTTTTCGCTTCTGGATTGAAGAGGTCGATCAAAATAAAGGTAATAAGTGTGGTAAGTTCAGGATTTTGCAAATCTGATCCCAGGACACGGGGGAGTCAGCGATAGAATGGACTGCCAATTAATTATGGGTTCATTCACCTATTTCTATATTCACACTATAGTGCTTTTAACATACAATGCAAACTACTGGGTAAATCTTCTGAGCACCAGCGAACAGCTAGTTCTTTATAAACAACTACAGGAAAGTCTGACAAATAGCGGGGTCTTGAACCATTTAGGAGTGTGATTTATGATTTATCACTGATTATCTTTATTTTTGGCAACCGATCTTTTACTTAATTATATTCTTTTTTTTGAAAATGATTCTAGATGTGTCTTCTTCAGACTCAGATGCAGAATAGCTTTTCAGAAATCTCTAAACCAAAGCCGGCAAATGGGCAGTATCAGGCTAGACTTCTGCCCTTTAAATGCAAAGTCTCGATCAAATAGTATCGTTGCGAGAGCCTGTTCTCTAACTCAGTAAACTTGACAGCTTATAGCGAGAAAAGGGAAGATTCCTGAGATTAAGTTCAATTTTCAGGTCATTTACTTCTTCTGAGGTTTTATAGATGTGGTTTCGTAAAGATACAGCTAAATCAGGTGAAAATTACTGCAAACAAATATTGAAGATTATCTCTCATATAAGTTTTAAACATTTGCGCTCCCTCGATCTCGGTATTATCAAAGTTACATTAAAAAGCTTCCAATATGATATAGTCGATATAACTCATTGCTAGAATGGACTTTCCCTTGCTGAATAACCTTTTTCTGGGTAAAAGGTGTGATAAGTTAGGAAACAATTTATTGCACTCTGTTCGAGCTTTGAGGAGAATGGACACTTTTGATCTCCAAACTTTGAAGCTCAGTATGAAATTTGACAGACTCAGGCAACAATTGGGTTCATTAGCATCAGGTTTTGTAAGAAATGAATGCAAAAAAGGTGAAAACACTCATCATTTAGCTGCCAAAGTACCCTCCATTCTGATATTTCGAGATAAAGAAAAATGTCTTGTGAAGGAAAATAATGGTGCTTAAAACTTTAAACATCAGTCATGACCAGGTACTAATGGCAAATAAATCAGATTTGTTATGCATGCTTCCAAGATAAGAAAATAATCTGTGTAAAAAGTCATACATCGTGGATATCCTAATCTTAGCTAGGGCTGCGGATCCATATTTAGTTTCTATTTTGATTATGATTAGTATTGATTTTGAAGATCGCAAAATACAAAATATAGACATTATTCTCACTTCCCTTTTCTTAAAGGGCTCCTTCTATCTTTTGAGCCCACGTTTGGCGAACTATTGCCAAAGAAAAAGGGATTTTATTCATTAGCTATAGAATCTAAAGAATCAAAATTGGTATTGTTCTGCAATTTCACACTCTTTCGCTATGGCTATGCCGCAGATATTTTGTTATCTTTTACGGGTTTGGGTTTTATTACCGATCTTTAGCCGCTAGAATCATACTGTTTAACATCTAGAAACTACGAAAATATGACTATTTTTTCTTTCATAATTTGCACACTGGATTTTTACCTCGTCGGCTCTTATTTTATTATGAAGTATGAGTTTGCCTATTTGTTTTTTAGTTTATTTTTGCTCTTTTGTGTGCTTGTGGAGTGTCCGGAGAATTTGTTTTCTTGAGACTATTCAATTCTTTTCCTGAGTTCATAGGCTCTCACTTCGGGCGATAAAAATATTTACTAGCTCTAGCTGAAAGGCAAAGTTGTTTTGGATGAAAAGAAGTCTTTGCATTGATAATTGAATTTTTTCTGTCTCTTTCCTAAATATTGTTCATGTTTTACTGATAGCGTCTATTGAGGAGGAAACTTCGTCAACTTAACGGTCGATTACAAACTCTACGAATGTCTCTTTATTATTTTCCCTTATCAAAAACACCCCTTACTTTTTGCCCTTGTTGTAAAGACCCAATTCACTGTAGCCATTATCGTAGTTACACTTTATCCCGAACCCATTTAAGAGTCCTGACTCATAAAACCCAATCTACTCAGCCACACCCTTCTCAACAGTCACTCCTATCCCATGTTTTCTTCCTTAGTCTATATAACCGTAGTACTCCTTGGATTGGTTGATTTGGTGGATAAATGCCTAGTTTATTGCTTAATGCGGAAATAGTTTTCTAGTGAAGTAATTGTTCAGTAGAGTGAATAATGACTGCTCAATAGTGATTATCTTTGGAATAACGCCCTACTTCACTAAGTTTTCCTATTTTATTAGTTAAATTGGAAGTCCTTTATGATATCGGGACATTTTCCAGTTTCTCTTGTCGTAATTATACTCGAACCCAATTCCCACCATTTCCAAATTAGAGAAAACGCCACATTTTAAAGTTTTGTGATCATCAGTTATTCCTGGACCCTCTATGCAATCTCTGTGAAACTCGCCGTATATCATTGACCCATTCGGATAAATAACTAAGCCTAGTCCCTGAGCCCTGTTATTTCGCCAATATCCCATGTAAGTTTGGAAGTCTAAAGTTTGCTGAATGCCAAAACCCTCTTTTTGATATGAACTATTGAGACTTCCTTGATATGTGGAATCTATTTCGTGGATTACTTTTGGACCAATCTACATTTTTTTCTAAGTTTTTTTCAGTTCTGTTTATTCTTCTTTCGGTTGATCGTTTTCCGTCATTTCTCTCTACTTTTCAGGTTATTTTTACTTCATTCTGCTTTTTTGTCTCATCTTTAAGTATAAATTTTATAAATCCCAGAAAATTGCTCAACAGTTATATATTTATGCAAAATCAATTGATATGATCATTTTTCCACATTAAAACATGCTCTTTTCCTTGCCTCTTCAAGGTACCAACCCCATCTCGTTTGCCTTCGATCCATTCTCCTTCGAAAATATCTCCTCTTGGAGTGGTGTATTTACCTGCTCCATGTTTCAGATCATCTTTGTACCATCCTTCATACTTTGAGTGGTCTGGCCATGTGTATACACCGTAGCCATCTTTCTTTCCATGTTTGAAGTCTCCATTGTACTTTTCTCCATTGGTATACTTCATCAGTCCCTGAAAGTGAATATCATTGTCACTGAAACTGCCTTCGTACTCCCACATGTTTGAAAACCTATATGTTCCAACTCCATGTTTTTTCCCCTTCTGAAACTCCCCATCGTAAGAAATAGACTTTGCAAACCAAGTTTACTTCCCCACACCGTCCGGTAAGTCTCCAGCCCATTCTCCAATATACTCGTACTGTAGTTTTTCATTATTAAACTTTCCTCTCCCTTCAGCTTGTTAATTTTCAATCTATCCCTCATAATACCATCCAGTCGGACTGATAAACCTGCCCTAAACATTAGGAATTCCTTTTCTGAAGATTCCTTTGTAATAGGATTAGTCGGGATAGAATAGCTCGCCGATTCCTTCGGGAAACCCGTTTTGCATAGTTCCACTATAAATTAAGCCTTGCTTATTGAGTTATCGAGTTTATGTCTTCATTCCCTGCACATTGACAAATTATTTAGAAGTGAATATTCCGAGTTTACTATTTATCCTGGCAACCTACCGGTGCATATCTGGAACCTGTGCTATTTTAAAGTGAGAAATATTGGCGTTCACCTTCTACCGCAAAGTAATATTTCTTTTACGATCATCGTATTCATGCTCAGGTAAATCGGCACAGCATTGATTATGTCCCATTCTTTGATATGAATTAATTAACCGATTGAATTCACGATAAATTTACATTCAAATAATAAAGGGATAGTCGATTAAAACATGAAACAGGAGACAATTAAACAGAGGAATACTTCAACTATCCTATTTGCTGTCTGCTTTCGATTCGATTTCTTCCACATTTTCTTTCTTTTTGAGCGGAGTTTTTTCTTTCTGTTTCGTGACCCACTTTTTTGTGATGTCCTATACTGCTACATATAGGGATGTGATGACTCTTTCCTCGAGTTAAAAAGTTCCTCTGGCCCTCACGTAATCATCGACTATTTTCACGTATGCAGGAAAGTTCTTAATTGCCGCTCTCAACACAATGTATATCATGACCGGAAGGATATCATCCATTGTTGCCAGTTACAAACCTCCTCGATGCTAAATCAGACAGGCCACCTTCGCCTAACTGAAGCATTTCTGAATCGACAGTAACATCTCTCTGAAACTGTTTCCATGTTGTATCTCTTTCAAGCTCCAAATCGCTAAAAAGTAAGGCTGTTTTTGATCGGGTAATCTGTATTTTTTCTTGGTTTACAGATATTCCCAACATTCCTCATTACTCATGTTATCGTTGATAGATTGAATTTGGTGGTTGAATTTCTAACACTGCTATTTAGTTTGCTACAAGTAGACTTCGAAAATGTCTGGCATCACACTATTGCATAAAAATGACTCGATGGAGTAAAGACAGTACTCGGGATGCAGACTGCCATTCTAGGGCTGATCATAGGTGAAAGAAGTGTACAAGGAGTTCGATTAGTTAACGGCGTACTAAATCAGATCTATCTTCCTGTACTTTGAACTCTACTATCGACTTTTTCTAATCGACTAATTTATCTTTTAAACTGCCTTTTCGTAAAGAACCATATATCTTTTGTCTCCGTTTGCACTAAACATCTTTTATATCACTCTTTATAAGAAGAAACATACTTGAATGCGGTTATTTATCTATTTAAAGGAGAATCGAACTCTAAATACCCGACTGGAATCTTATGGCTCACAGACGGCGAATGCGGCATCGATTTTACTTCGCTTTAAATTAGACGAATCAAGTCCATGTAATATGGGTCCTTCGACTTGGGATGAGAAGGTTTTACAATGATTGTTGATTTTTGTTCAATCACTTCTCGGTTAATTCTGATTGCAACAGCATTGTAACAGTGTGCTAAATTACCTTTAGAAGAGCCTTATATTTTCCAGCACAGCAAACAGTCAACTAAATCCCAACAGGTGGTTGTCCGAGGTCCCTGAACCAACATCTCGCCCTTAGACTCACTGCAATATATGACTTAATTGCCAATTCTTTCCTTCAATACTTCAATGATCATAGGTATTTATATTCCGGGAGGTAAAGGCAATGAATACGTGTGCATGGACGCTTTCTCGTGTAGCTTACTTCTCACATCTACATTTTGTATTAAAGTTACGAGTTGATTACAAGATAATTTATTAGGTCGAGATGTTTTTTTTTGTGCTTTCCGTCATGTTCAGTGTTTCGATTGTAGAGTGGTCTCTAGTTATTTTTTATTTGTCCTTCTTTTTAGCTGATTTAGATTTGGACTAGCTGCTCATGGTCTGACCTGATTTGGAAATCAAATATAAAAAAACTATGTACTTCTAAGGTTAATTTAAACAACGCAATGAAAAAAAACTGCACCATCATAATTAATGAAAACAAAAATTATTTTAGTGCTGTTGCGATAGAGTCTAATAAAATGAGGAGATCTTTATTAAGGTATTTTCTAAAGAGTAGGTAGAAGACTACTGAGTTATTACAAAAATAATGTTTTATTCTCATGAGTAAATTATCACAACATTAAACTTCCTTCAGAAGAAATATTACCGTAGAAAGACTGATGAACTTTATCCAGTCGAACAATTAAAAACAGTGGAACTATTACAACCATCTCCGACCCAATAAGTCCGGTAATAAAAACGACCAATCGCAATCTCACTAACAATTACAGTCCCAATCTTGGTCACAAAAATTTCTATTCCCAAAACACAACTTTGACTCTCTCGGAAAGTAATAGAGAAGCCTCCATAAATATGCATAAAACTGCGTGACAAAATTCCAGTACATTTTCTGCTATATATCTTAGCTTTGTTAAAAGATAAGCCTACGATAACATTCTCCCCAGTGTCAACATAAAACCATTGAAAATAAGTCCTCCATAAAACAATAAATGGCAGGGTAGATATTCACCGATCACCCTCGCAAAAATGAAACTAACCGAAAAAACCCGATAAACAGTAAAACCTTTGAGTAGAAGAAAAAAATAGAATAAATAGCAGACTTGGAAGAAAAAAGGTCGAAAAAGTCCCATCGAATTAGATTCTCTTTATAAAGATCTTTCACAGCCAACCAGACCTCGAGGATTCCTTTAGCTTCCAGAACACAATAAAAAGAAAAAGTAGACCAGATATACCCCAATTAATACCGATTTCGAGAGATGGGAAACAGAAATACAGCAGTACGATGAAATGTAAGGAGATGATATGTTTCTCTCTGTGAAAAATTGATTTTAGTGATATTCGGTATAGCCTATCCATAACTATGAATCTACTCAATAAAACAGAGTTAGCATCTTAATAATAGTATTAGCTTATAATCCAGAGTTCAAATTTATCGAGTTTTATTCCACTTTAATTATAATTGGCTTCATAGCATCCAATCAGAATTAATCTTTCCCGATTCTAAGATAAACTGCCCTTTATACACTTCGATAGAATAGATAAGTTTAATAAAATATTGAAATACACAATGGCTGGACAAGGAAAAGGTGGAAAAGGAGTCGGAGGAAAAGGAAAGGTCGGAACCAA
>JAOWAT010008573.1:0-12609 GCA_028571025.1 Longipedia americana | reverse complement strand
CCCCCGAGTTGACCCGCGGGACCCGCGGACCACGGGAAAAAATTCAAAATTTCCCAAGGAACCTACATACAAAATTTCAGGATGATATCTTCAAAATTGACAAAGTTATTAAACTATTTTGAACTTTGGAGAAGAAGAAGGAGGAGAAGAAGAAGAAGAAGGAGACAAAAAAAGAAGTTCTCTGACGAGGCTTCGCCTCGTAAAAATGCATTTTTGAGAAATTGCGACAAATGTGTCATATTCAAAGAGTTCAAGGAGTGTAAAATACGGAATTACGTTAATTACACTCCTGAAATTCTTTGAAGATTACACAAATTTTCATTTTATTGATTAATACTGTGATTTTGGAAATTGAGCATCCTCACATTTGTTGCAATTTCTCGTAGAATAATGGATTACAAAGTTATTACAAACTATTGGAAAGCTGAGCTCCAAAACAAAATCTTGATATTTTCAGGCTGTTTTGACAAAATTTTTCAAAAACTGAGAAAAAATTGCAAAACCACGAAATACAAAGTTTTTCTATTTTCGAAAGTCGAATAGGAGGGGGGGGATCACCTCTTTTGTCTAAAATTCTCTGAAAGATTACCAAAAATGCGATTTTTAAGGATTTATTTTTATAAACTCAGCATTTTAGTGAAGACCGAGAATTTTTTTTTAAAGCTGAGAATTTTTTCAAAACTGAGCTCTGAAAAACGCAAAAACCACAAAATATGAAAATTTCCCTGTTTCATTAAGGGAAAATTCGTCAAAAAAGCCTGATTTGAAAATTTTCTGTATGACGTCTGTACTCCACGACTTCTAGAATTGTGGCTACTTACTGCCACAGATGTCATACAGTGTCCTTCATCTAGTCGTGACAAAACTTATTTTTCATTTTTCTAGGAAATTATACAATAAAATATCAAAATAACTAGGAGTCCTTCCATTATATACCACCAGTTGCCCCCCATAAGCTTTTGGAGCCAAAATTCAACAAAAATTTAAATTCCCATGTGAAATCAATAGGAAAAACATAAACAAAGAAGGAGCTTGGAGATGGTTAGTTTATGTTTTTCCAATACATTTTATATGGGAATTTAAATTTTTGTTGAATTTTAGCTCCAAAAGCTTATGAGGGGCAACTGGTGGTGTATGACGGAAGGATTCATAGTTATTTTGGTAGTTTATTGCATAAATTCCAAGAAAAATGAAAAAGGAGTTTTGTCACAACTAGATGAATTTCACTGTATATATTTTCTGTTAATAAAAATTTCATCGGTCAGAATTTACTTAATCTAATACCAGTAACATTTTTATCTGAAAAAAAGTACAGGATTTAATTTCTTTTAGATTTAACACTTTTATATGAAAATTTCAATGTTCTAATTTAATACAAAACGTTTCTTTTTCCTTTTTCAGGATCTGATGATTATCCTGAACGGAATCTGGTTGATGAAATCAATCGAAGGACACAATTTCCATTGACAAAGCAAGAATCCTATGCAAATGCCATTTACAGCAGTGCCTCAAAACGAAAATCTGTACGAAAACAAGGTTCTTATGAGGCAGCAGTTGAGAGTAACATAAGCAACCAAGCTGCAATGAAACGTACAAAGCAAATCCTGAAAATCCGTAAACAAGACTCTTACACTCGTGCCATTGGAGGCTCCTTTGAGGATGAACATGGCACTCATGACAAATTGGCAGATTTGCCATCTCATGCATTGAAAATGCGTAAACAGGAATCCTATCTAAAAGCAGTGGGTGAAATGTCACCAGAAACAGAATTGCCTCCTTCAAGTGCTGTTGATGGTTCTGGTGTAGTCAATAGCAATAAAAATAATAAAGTTTTTCCAGAAGTTAGAATTAGGAAACAAGATTCATATCTCCGAGCAATTGAAGGTGATTCACCAGAGGCAGATGATATTGCTCCCTTGCCATCTGAAAAGAGGATCAAAAAGCAGGAATCATATTTGAGAGCAATTCATGGAGATTCATTTGGAAGCAGTTTTGGTGATAGCCTTGACAGACCTTCCAATATGCCTTTAATGAGACAAGAAGCTATTGAAAAGACATCTCCAAGACCGTCTCCAAAAATTTCTCCCAAAGGTTCACCAAGACAAAGTGGAAATGAAAGGAAAGTCTCAGTCAAGAAACAAGATTCCTATTTGAAAGCTATTGAAGGAGAAGAATATGATGGAGAAGAAGAAATTGAAAATAAAGTTGAAAATCGGAAGATCCCAAGCAGTGTAAGGACTTCAAAATATGATAATGTTCTATTGGAATTAAAACAGAAAAGTCCTAAGCCAGAAAGAAGAGTTGCTACATCAGAAAAGCAAAGACCCCAATCCTCCTCTGGAATTGATGATATTGCTGCAGCTGCTGTTTGTATTCAATCTGCATTTAAGGGATACAAGACAAGGAAAGAATTGCAAGAAATACAAGCCTTTTACAAACAACTGTCTGTCTCAGAAGCTGATTTGCCTCAGCACACACGGCCAAAAGACTTAAGAGGAGAACCACTTTCAAAGAGTAAGAGACAGGATTCTTATCTGAAAGCTATAGCTGGAATGTCTCCAGATGAAGAAATACAGCCATCATCATTGTTATCAAACTCTAATTCCTATTCCCGTGCTGTTGCCTTAAGAGGTGGTAAAGGCATTCGTCAGGAGTCATATCAACTGGCTTTAGAAAGATCTCCAGATGAAGACAATGATAGAACAATTATAAATGGCACAAGACCAAAGAGGCAAGATTCATATAATCAAGCAATTAGTTCTGCTTATGTAGTTTCAGGCTCTTCTGGAACAGATACCAAAAGAAAAGAAAAGCTGAAAACACGCCAAGAGTCATATCAGCTTGCTGTTGAAGAGGCATCTCCAGAAAGTTCTCCGGAGCAGCAAGTTGGAGATAAAATTACAGAATGGGTGGAAAAGAGGCAGCAGAAAAGTCCCAAAAAAGCATGGACTGCTGATAGTCAGGTTTCAAATCAATATGTACAGCAAAATAGAAAAAGGATTGTTTCAACTTCTTCAGAAGAGAGTTTCATGGGTAGTGAAATTAATTTAAGCAGAAGACCGGTTACTGCTAATACATCCACTTCTTTTGTCACAAAACGTGGTCCTCAAAGAAGGCAAGATTCATATTTGAAGGCTGTGAATAATGATAATAATGCTGATGAAATGCCAGATTTAAAAGATCCTCTAGTTGAAAATGCTGCGGTGAAAATTCAAGCTGTTTACAAAGGTTTCAAAACAAGGAAGACTTTTAAAGCTGCAGATATCGTCTACTCAGTAATTAAAATTCAGAGGCAGTATAGAAAATATCGTGCACGCAAAGAAAAGCAATCAAAGGCAGATACAACTTCAGATTTACCTGATCTCAATGCACAAGATGTGAAAGATGCAACAGTAAAAATTCAATCAGCATTCAGAGGATTTCAAAAGAGGAAAGAAATGAATGAAGTTGCTACTGCGGCTGTGAAAGTTCAGTCATTTTATAGAGGCTTTAAAGCAAGACAAAAAGTGAAAGAAATTAAAGACTTGCCAGATCTCAAGGCTAAAGATGTTGCAATGGCTACAGTTAAAATTCAATCTGCATACAGGGGATTTCAAGCAAGAAAGAAAATTATAGATCAAAAGAACACAGCTCAATCTAGTGGTGCTGCCCTACAACTGGGCCAAGAAATGCCAGATTTGAGAGATCCAGAAGTCAAATTTGCTGCTGTAAAAATACAATCTGTTTACAGGGGTTTTCAAACTCGCCAAAAAATGGGGTCAACAATTGAAGCTGTTCGTGCAGCAAAGAAAATTCAAGCTGGTTACAGAGGTTTCAAAGAAAGGCAAAGTGCTAAGAGAGAACTTGCTCAAACTGTAAGAGCTGCCTTCATAATTCAACGAGCTTACAAAAGATTTAGGGCTAGGAAAGTAAATAAAGCTGCAATTAAAATCCAGACTCATTTCAGAGGACTGCATTCACGTAGAAAGTTCCAAGAGCTGTCTGAAGTTGCTCATGCTGCCATTAAAATTCAAAAAGTTTATCGTGGATTTCAAGTGAGAAAAAAGAATCAAGAAATTTTTGAAGTGAGAAAAACTCAAGGAACACAAAGAAAGACTGATTTGGGTGCTAATATTGATTTACCTGATTTGTCAGATCAAGAAGTTTGTGATGCCGCCACCAAAATTCAAGCTGCCTATCGAGGTTTTCAAGGAAGAACAAAATTGAAAGAAATGGCTGAGGTTGCAAATGCAGCAGTGAAAATACAAGCAGTATATCGTGGCTTTAAAGTCAGAAGAGCTAAAAATGCTGATTTACCAAATTTAAATGCAGCTGATGTTGCCAATGCAACTCTAAAAATTCAATCTCACTACAGAGGATTTCAAGAGAGGAAAAAAGTTGAAAATCTTAAAAGAGCCAAAGAAATTGAAGCAGGACTTCCTGACTTGAGAGCTCCTGAAGTAGCAAATGCTGCAGTTAAAATTCAAAGTATGTACAGAGGATTTCAAGATAGGAAGCAAGTTGAGGAAATCAAGAAAGTAAAAGAAATTGAGGAAGGTCTTCCTGACTTACGTGCTCCTGAAGTTGCTCACGCTGCTGTGAAAATTCAAAGTATGTACAGAGGCTTCCAAGATAGGAAGCAAGTTGGTGAGATTAAAAAGATCAAAGAAATTGAAGAAGGGCTACCTGATTTAAGAGCGCCAGAGGTAGCATATGCCGCAGTAAAGATTCAAAGTGTTTATAGGGGTTTCCAAGACAGAAAGCAATTAGAAGATTTAAAGAAAGTCAAAGAAATAGAGGCCGGTCTCCCTGATTTGAGAGCCCCTGAAGTTGCAAATGCAGCTGTTAAAATACAGAGTATGTTCAGAGGTTTCCAATATAGGAAGCAAATTGAAGAAATTAAGAAGGTGAAAGAGACTGAAGATGGCTTGCCAGATTTACGTGCCCCTGAAGTTGCTAATGCTGCAGTGAAGATACAAAGTATGTACAGAGGTTTTCAGGATAGAAAGCAAGTTGAAGAAATAAGAAGGGTGAAAGAAGTTGAGTCTGGACTTCCAGATTTAAAAGCTCCAGAGGTGGCAAATGCAGCAGTCAAAATACAAAGTATGTATAGAGGGTTCCAGGATCGAAAACAAATTGAGGAAATTAAGAAAATAAAAGAAATTGAAGATGGTCTTCCTGATTTACGTGCACCAGAAGTGGCCCATGCAGCAACAAAAATTCAAAGCATGTATAGAGGTTTTCAAGATAGGAAGCAGGTTGAAGAGATAAAGAAGATAAAGGAAATTCAGGAAGGACTTCCTGATTTACGTGCTCCTGAGGTTGCCAATGCAGCAGTAAAAATTCAAAGTATGTATAGAGGTTTCCAAGATCGGAAGCAAGTAGAAGAGATTAAGAAAATCAAGGAAATTGAAGAAGGTCTTCCTGATTTGAAAGCTCCAGAAGTGGCTCATGCAGCAGTTAAAATTCAAAGTATGTACAGAGGATTTCAAGACAGAAAGCAAATTGAAGAGATTAAGAAAATCAAGGAAATTGAAGAAGGTCTGCCTGATTTGAAAGCTCCAGAAGTTGCTCTTGCTGCTGTAAAAATTCAAAGTATGTATAGAGGCTTCCAAGATAGGAAGCAAATTGGTGAGATTAAGAAAATTAAGGAAATTGAAGAAGGTTTGCCTGATTTGAAAGCTCCAGAAGTAGCACATGCAGCGGTTAAAATTCAAAGTATGTACAGAGGATTTCAAGATAGAAAGCAAATTGAAGAGATTAAGAAAATCAAGGAAATTGAAGAAGGTCTGCCTGATTTAAAAGCTCCAGAAGTTGCTCATGCTGCTGTAAAAATTCAAAGTATGTATAGAGGCTTCCAAGATAGGAAGCAAGTTGGTGAGATTAAGAAAATCAAGGAAGTTGAAGAAGGTCTTCCTGATCTGAGAGCTCCAGAGGTAGCAAATGCAGCAGTGAAAATTCAAAGTATGTATCGTGGTTTTCAGACACGAAAGAAAGCTGATGAAATTAAGGTTGAAAAAGTTGTTTCAACTTTAGATCTTCCAGACTTAAAAGCTGCAGATGTAATTAATGCAACTGTTAAAATACAGTCTGTTTATAGAGGTTTTCAAGACAGGAAGAAAGTTGTAGAAATCAAACAGCTTGATCATGAAGACCTACCAGATTTACAGGCAGCTGATGTAGCTCAAGCGGCCGTTAAAATTCAGTCAATGTATCGGGGATACCAGGATAGACAAAAAATTTCTGTACAAATGCCAAAAAGCCATCTCCAGAAGCATTTCAGTGTGCCTGCTACACCTCAGAGTTCAATTGACGTACCAGATTCTTCATTTGTTAATAGCAAATCTAGAGTTGTTCCTCCACCTCGACCACCACGACCTCCTGGTGGATTTCCTTCAATGGTTGATGAAAGAGACCGAAAGAGAAGAATAATGAAGCCAATGCCTGTTATTCCTTCAGACATGACATTAGAAGAAAAACCCTCACAAGAATTATTGAGACATCCTGGAGATGTTGTTGCTGCTTCCATTACACTTCAAAGGTTTTTCAGAAATATCAAAGCAAGAAGAGAGTTGTTGGCAGAACCAAAGAAGGAAACTGGAACAAAGCCTAAAAAGCCTCAAAAAGCAACTCAGAAACACCAGAGACACAAAATTAAAAGAAGGGAAACATCTGATTCTTCTTCAACTGAATCTGCATCCTCTGAAACAGAAACAGAGGATGACAGTGCAAAAATATATGCTAAAACTTCTTCTGCTTCATCAAATGCATCTGAATCTTCATCCACAGAATCGCATAGTGCCATAAGAGTCCAAAGGCCTAATGCAGGAGGTGCAGTTGCAAAGAGAGGTAAAGATGAAAGTTCAGAAACTGAAGATGAAGTTCCAGATTTAGATGATTCTGATGTTGAAGATGCAGCACTGAAAATTCAATCGGCTTTCAAGGGGATGAAGGCAAGGAAAGAGATGAAACAACAAGAACAAGCAGCTAGGAAAATTCAATCAGCATTTAAAGGTCATAGAACAAGAAAACAGATTAAAAGAAAAGAAAAACATCACCACCACCATCACCACAAAATATCTAGTGGCAAAAAGGCTGCAGATGAAGAATTGCCAGACTTGAATGCAAAAGATGTTCAAGATGCAGCCGCAAAGATTCAAGCCAGTTTCAAAGGTTTCCAAACAAGGAAAAAGCTTCAAGAAGAAGGAAAAGATTTGTCTAAATGGAGAGTTGCTGATACTGTTTCTGCAGCTATTAAAATCCAAAGTGCTTACAGGGGTTACAAAGCAAGAAAAACTGTGAGGAAAACAGCTGAAGATTTGCCAGATTTAGATGACAAGGATGTTCAAGCAGTAACACAAAAATTACAGTCAGCATTCAAAGGTAGGAAGCTAAAATTCAAAATGGGTATGAAGGCCAAAAAAGAAGAGCCAAAAGTAGAACCTAAAGAAGATATGCCAGATTTGAATGCACAAGATGTTATGGAGGCAGCTCTAAAGATTCAATCTGTATATAGGGGTTTTAAAACAAGAAAAGAATTACAAGAGGCACATGTAAAAGAAGATTTACCTGACCTCAGTGATAAAGATCTGGAAGCTGCAGCAATTTTGATTCAATCAGCTTTTAAAGGTTTTAGAGTTCGGTCAGAAGTACAAAAAGTGAAATCAGACAAATTAGACAAATCAGATATTGACAATGATCTTCCAGATTTGAATGATGAAGAAGTTTTAGATGCTGCAATAAAGATTCAGTCTGCCTTTAAAGGATTTAAAGTACGGAAAGAAGTGCAGTTAGATAAAGAAATAAAAGCCTCTGCCACAAGTGCATTAAATATATCTCCAGTACAAACAGCTTCAAATTCAAATAAGTTAAAGGTAAAACATGCCCCAGTAACCCCAGCACCCTCGATTGATTTTGATTATATTCCACCAGTTGAACCAGTTTATAAGCCAAAACCACCAAAAAAGCCTGTTCGTGTTTCAGGAACTTCAAATGCAAATTTCAAGCTGAACCAACAGCAACAACAGCAGCAACAGTTAGTTGCAGATGCAAAGTCAGCTACTTTCAGTTCGGTGCATGCTCCTCAAAGGTCCCCACTGCCACAAAGAAATCCCAAGTTGAAGGAGGTCCCCATACCAACAGTACCTTCAGCTTCTCCACTACCTCAAAAGAAACTTGAAGGTGCTGCTGAAAGTGCTCTGGGTATCATACGACAGACATCTTTAGGTAATCTGTTCAAACGCCCTCAAGAGGCTGGTTCCTCTGATGGGGCTAGTGCAAGTCCAACTACGCCAGAATCAAATACTTATGGGATAAACAGTGAACGTAAAAAGTCTTTGACAGATGTACTTAAAGATGCCGGTGTTGCTATACAAAATCGAGGCAAAAGTACTACAAGTGCAAAGCCTCTCAGTTTGTTACCAGGTAATCAGGAGGAGAAAAAGAAATCTCCTGGTGGTGGATTATTTTCATTCTTCAAGAAAAAGAAAGATGACAACCAAGAAACAGCAACTTCCCCTTTACAACAGCAGCAACAAGAGCAACAACAACACCCAATCGCAAATGTTGAATTCAAATTTGATGAGAATCCAAGGGGTCAAACTGACAAAGGTAAGAATGCGCCAACAACAGTTTCTACTACTTCTGCATCTGCATTTTCTGCTTCTACTTCTTCCTCTATTTCTCATCCTCCTAATACAAACTCACATTCCTCCTCTACCTTTATCTCTACTGGTAATGCAGCATCAAAAACTATGACTCAAATTGCAGCAAGACCAGCAATTATAAATGCAAATCAGCAAAATAGTTCTTCTGTGACTGAGTTTCAGAAATCTGTTGTGACATCTTCCAAACCTACCTCAAGCTCAACAACAGCAAGTGGAACCATTGCTAGTGCTCGAAACCAGCAGGCTGTATCAAATGCATCCTCAGATCCCAATGACTTAATTCAGTGTGTTTTAAGTGCTGTTGAGGAAAATTGGTTGAATCAAGCACCTCAACCAACTTTAAACAAGACTGAAGCTTTAAAGCAGACTAGTGTGGAACATCCAGATTCTGAATCTGATGAGAATACTGAAATGGCAAGTGAACATGATTATGTGAAACAGAAAGCCAAAGCACAAAGTTCTCAGGATCTTGTAAGTGATGATGAAAGTGCACAGTTATTCAAGGAGGATGATATGGATGGGGAATTTCCATATCTTGAAACCACTTTGCCCCAGGAGAGAACTGGAACCATTACAATTACACCTTCTAATCAAAGACTTTCTGAATGCAGGCTAATGAGTGTTGATAGGCCTAGAAGCTCATCACCAAGAATACCTGGAAACATTGAAAAGATTCAAACACATCACCCACATTTGCCTTCTGATAGGATATATGTAACCTTACCAAGAAGAGATTCTCAAGGAAGTCGTTCTCTATCTCGAGGTAGGTCAGGAACACCATCATGGGACACATTTTCCTCTCAAGGCTTACAAAGCCCAAGTGAAATACGTCAGATGCAAAGGACTATGTCAATGGAGAGAGGAAGAAAATCCAATCGAATGACCCAATCAGCTGGTCCTGAGACACCACCTACAAGAACTAATTGGGTCAACTGTGAAAAGATTCCACCTCTGAAAAGGCCAGTGAGAAGATATGAATCTCGCGATCAAATTGAAGTTGTGCCCAGGGATCAGTGTGATCAGTGTGGGCCAAACTCATCAGTCAGAACAACTACTCAACAACACCCCCCACCTTCAACTAGACCCCCTCCCCCACCTGTGCCAAAAAGGACAGATTCCTCATCTCCACAAACATCGATACAACAAAGCCGATATCAACAAAAGTCTTCAACCTTCCATAAAAGACCCTAAATGACTCTCTTGTTTCTACATTTTGTATATGTAATGTGATCATTCCAAGCAAATGTGTTTTCTATCCTTAGAATGGTTTTAACCCTTTGACTACGAGGTTTTCTGATGAAAAGTGACCCTTAAGGATGTTTGATACGAAATCGTATCAAAATTTTGGCTGTCATAATGTTCGGAAAAAATTAATTTTTCCCCAAATGCCTTTGGATATGCCAAGGATTTTCTTAATATTGAAAGTCAAATATTTGTTTTAATTTAGGAAAAAAATCAGTGTACCTAAATTTACTATACCCGATACAATTAAATGTCGACTACTTTGATTCGGTCGTAGCTGCTTCAGGGTCATCTGCCAAAACCTCATTCAAGTGTTCGACGATGCGCTGCCTGATGTATACAACCAATATTATTTTCAACCAAAAGTGAAAATTTCATTTTTCTGTTCAAAATATGCTCGGCCAGAGATGCATAATACGAATTCGAGTCACTCGTACACAAAGGGTTAAGGTCTTTTCATAATTCACACAAAAATTCTGACCTATCTACTATTTTGAATTTTCAAACTCAGACTAGAAATGAAAAAGATATGAGATATTAAATTTGGATGAAAAAAGACTGTTTTTGTGCATAAAGCCTGTGCGGTAAATTTTAAGGCCTTTTTATAATTCACACAAAAATTCCGACCTATCTACTATTTTGAATTTTAAATATCAGACTAACAAGGACGAATCCGCCCTGAAGCAGCCAAAGAGTTAAACAGAAATATGTTCCTAATAAAGTTTCTCTTGAAACAAACAGCAAGCAAATGAACTAACTAACTGATGAAACAAGTTCTGAAGAAGTTTGAAGCTTTATAGTTTCATTGTAGTAACTTTTGGCTCCAAACATGATGAAAAATATGAAAGTTAATATTTATACTCAAAATGCCAAAAGGAATCATTGGTCAAAGTTTCAAGAAGATTTGTTAAGTTTTAAAGAAGTTAGGAGGATTTTTGTTTCATTGTAGTAACTTTTGGCACCAAAAATGGCCAAAATTTGGACGAAATATGAAGATTCAAATAATTACTCAAAATTTCAAAAAGTTTTGTTGTTAAAAGTTTCATAAAGATTCATTAAGTTTATCTTTTGGCGCCAAATATGGCAAAAATTTTGAAAAAAATTCTGAAAATTCAAAAATTTACTTGAAATGTCAAAAGGCATCATTGGTGAAAGTTTCAGAAAGATTTGTTAAGTTTTGAAGAAGTTAGATGGATTTTAGTTTCATTGTAGTAACTTCTAGGGCTAGAAATGGCTAAAAATTTGAAAAACAAGGCTAAAGCATCGCAATGTATACGAGTTTAGATCGTCAGTCATCAATCATGAGACATATCTTGTCAATCATCAATCGTGAGACGTATCTTGTCCATCATCTATCGTGAGATGTATCTTGTCCATCGTCTATTGTGAGACGTATCTTGTCCATTGTCACTCATCAATCGTTAGACATAGCTTGTCTATAGTTAATCATGAGAAGTAACTTTTCAATCATCATTCATGAGACACAACTAGTCGATCATCAATCAACAGACATAACTTGGTGATTGTCAATTGTGAGACATAACTTGTCCATTATATGTGAGATGTGATTTGTCGATCATCAATCATGAGATGTAAATTGTCAATCATCAATCATTTGACATCATTGTCAATTGTCAATAATGAGCCATGAATTGTTTATCTTCAATCATGAGATATGACTTGTTGATTGTCAAGCATGAGACGTAACCTATCAATCATAAATCGTGAGATGTATCTTGTCCATTGTCAATAATATTGATAATCAATCATGTCAATAATCAATCATAAACCGAAACTTGTTGATTCTCATACATGAGACAATTTGTCAATAGTCAATTGAGAGGTGTAACTTGTAGATCATCAATCATAAGATGTAACTTGTCAATCATTAATCATGAGGTGTAATTTGTCGATTGACAATCATGAGTAGTAATTTGTCAATCATCAATCATGAGATGTAATTTGTTGATCATCAATCATGAGACATAATGTGTCAATCATCAATCGTGAGACATAACTTGTCAATCATAAATCATGAGACGTGACTTGTCGATCATCAATCATGAGATGTAACTTGTCAATCTTTAGTCATAAAACGTAATTTGTTGATCGTCAATCGTGAAACATAATTTGTCAATTGTCAATCGTAAGACGTCACATGTTGATCATCAATAATGAGATGAAATGTGTTGATTGTCAATCATGAGACGTTACATGTCAATATTCACTTGAGATCATCAATCATGAGATGTAACTTGATGATCATCAATCGGGAGATGTAATTTGTTGATAATCAATCATGAGACGCAATTTGTCATTCATCAATCGTGAGACATAATTTGTCATTCATTTATCGTGAGACTTGACTTACCAATCATCAATCATGAGAAACAACTTGTTGATCATGACACAGCCAAAAACGTGATGCAAAAACACACACTGCAGCACCATATTTATATTTCACACCCTGCAGCACTTTTTGCTCCTCCTTGTTAAAATCAAAAATTGCAAAAATCAGCATATTTTAACATTTTTTGGCATGGGATCATTAAACCTAAAAGTTTGCAAATTTTTTGTGCAAATTTTGGCGTGCGACATGCCTCAATTGGTCAAACAAGCTCTGAGAAATCGCCAAAAACATGACACAAAAACACACCCTGCAGCACCTTTTTCTCCTCCTCATTTATATTGCACACCCTGCAGCACTTTTTTCTCCTCCTTG
>JAOWAT010008462.1:0-12616 GCA_028571025.1 Longipedia americana | reverse complement strand
TGACTAGTAGACCGAGGGAAAACGCAAGTAGGAGTCGAAATCGTTGCACTATAATGAAGAAATTCCAAAAAGTAGGAGTGGAACTAGCTCCTAATGAAGAAGTAATCATCAGGTTTTATTTAGAATTTAGTGTGTTACTGCATGAGAATATATCCGAAGCACTTTCCTAAGAACCCGAAGAGCATGCAGCACAGGAAGGAGTCGACAAGGTTATTCAACACATTTTCGAGGATAATCGAGAAAATCGATCCCAGCTGAGTGGAGTAAGTGGAAAAGTCTACGATAAATCTCGGACTAGTTCATTTGGACTGATGGCTAAGTCTATGCTTTCAGAAAGGTAGCATACCGGTTAACAATACAAACAAATCACCAGGAATGCTAAACTCAAGGGGAAACTACGAGCCAAAACCAAAAGATAGACGCATATTCAAGAAAAATAATGATTATACGTAATAACTGTTGAAAGCGTAATCTCAGGGTTCGCTCTATTTTTAGTCAATTCTATACAAATTATAAGTTTATTGATTTCCCCCATCAAAAATCAAAATGCGGAATAAAAGGCAAAACGGACCACTTAATAACAGGCTTTCGAGTTTGTCAAGAATTCCGGAAGAAAACAATTTTCTGAAGGAGACGATCGAAATCACCGAAAGACGGAAACTCAATAATCAAGACTTGTACCAGAAAATGAAGAAAGTTTTTCAGCGAAACAAAGCGCATAAGAATAGCGTGAGAAGTTAGAGTCATAGCATACTCGTTAGAAGCGAAGACGAAAAGAAGCTTATGACTTTTTTAGGACCGAATTATTTGCCTAAATTGTCGCCGATCAAGCCTTTTCGACAATAGTCCAAAAAGTCACAAAAAATAAGCAACAGCAGCAGTCGGACATAGCTACAGTCTATAGAGGATATTCTGATTCACAAGGATAGATTCATGAAAACATATTTTCACGAAATTAAACATGCGAAAAATATCTTTCAAAGGTAAAATGTGGAGTTTTAATTTCCATAAGTTAGGAGTGGAAAGTGGAGAGTGTTTGGATACCTCAACGGAGATTATATTTTGATTAAAGGAATAAATAAGAAAGGCAGGGAAGTTATCAAAAAATATTTGTATGAGAGAGTGTATACGAGAGTCAAAAATGACTATCAAGGATGGGTTGACGATAAGTTTTCCCTATAAATCTGATTTTTCATTTCCACTTTTGCCTACTGTATTTATTTTTGTGATTTTCGAACTTTACTGATGCATAAACTGTGGAAACATAATAAAAGACATATAAGTGGACATATATATGTTTTTTGGAATATTTAATAATTTAATATTATTTGTTATCTTAAAAATGATCCACAGACAGTTAGTAAATGTTTGGGCCCCCTTTACTGAAGAGGGAAAAGAAGTAGTCAAAAAAACCGGTTCAAGCGTGCTTCCTGCGGTCTTCTCCACCGGAATCAGATCCGATATTGTGAACTTTGTTCACACCAACATGAACAAAAATAGACGACAAGGTCATGCTGTCAAATATAACGCCGGTATGAGACACTCTGCCGAGAGTTGGGGAACTGGAAGAGCAGTTGCTCGTATCCCAAGAGTCAGTGGTTCTGGAACTCAAAGATCCGGTCAAGCCGCCTTTGGAAACCAGTGTAGAAAGGGAAGAATGTTCGCACCTCTCAGAATTTGGAGAAAATGGCACAAAAGAACCAATCTTAAACAAAAAAGATTCGCGTTGGCTACATCCGTGGCAGCTAGTGCTATCCTCCCATTGGTTCAAGCTAGAGGACATAGAGTTGACAAAGCCCCTGAGCTCCCATTAGTTATTGATAACAAAGTCGAGGCCATCGAAAGAACTAGAGAAGCTGTCAGATTCTTGAAATCGGTTGGAGCTTACCAAGACGTTAAAAAGGTCATTGACACCATTACAGTTAGAGCTGGAAGAGGAAAAGCGAGAAATAGAAGATACAGAACCAGACGGGGACCTTTGGTCGTTTACAGTGGTGAAAACGTTCCTCTTATCAAAGCCCTAAGAAACGTACCTGGAGTCGAAACCATTCACGTTTCCAGAATGAACCTGCTTCAACTAGCACCCGGAGGACACGTTGGAAGATTCATTGTTTGGACTCAAGGCGCATTTGAATAGCTTAACAAAATATTCGGTACCCACAAATACCCAGGAGTTCAGAAAAAGGGATACAACCTTCCATCTCATGAAGTCACTAACCCCGATTTGGCAAGAATCATCAATTCAAATGAGATTCAATCTATCATCAGACCAGTCAAAAGATCGGTTAGCAAATCGAACCAGAAGAAAAATCCCCTGAGAAACACCAAAGCCATGGATGCTTTGAACCCCAACGCCAGAATCGTCCGTTAAGCTGCTCAAAAAGCCAACGATCAAAATAGGAAGACTAGAGAAGCCATAATCAAAGAAAAGAGAGGGCTTTCCGCCGATAAGAAGAAAATCATCAAACAGAGAAGAGCTGACTCCAGAAAGTGGATTGGAAACATGAACAAGAATCTCCAGGAAACGCATCAGAAAAGCAGAGAGCTCGACATTAGTCTCAAAAAACTAGAAAGGCAAATTGAATGATCTTAGTACGTATTTAAATGACTTTTATTTTTCCCTCAAAAATATAATCAAACAACAAACAGTGACTATTTAATTCAATACTATCCTCGAACAGGGAGAAAACTTTTAACTTACGCCAAACTCGATTAACGTAGGAGTTCAAAATTGCTGTTGATTGCCTAGCTTAGTCCCTATTGGAGACGATCAATGGAGCCCGTATTAGATCGACTGTTTGCTCTTAAGCCGGACTTTTTGAGTTAATCTTGCAATCTGCGGTAGGCTTCTTCTAGTTAAAAATTTTTTTTGATGACGGTGCTGTTTAATGATTCAGTTTGGGAAGTGAACCTTTCGATTTGTTGCTGCAATTTTTAGTTTTAAATTTTATACTCGGATATGATACCGTCCGATTCATTAAGTTTTTCGAGCTTCTAATTATAAGCCTGATAAAGCTCTTGATATTTATCCTAAGGATAGTTTTTTACAAACAAACCTTCAACTCGGCGTAAGATAGCTCTTCAGATCTTTTGATTGTGATATTGTTACTCCGGTGGGGCTGATTATTGCTGGTGGGGCGGGATTGAGGAGTATATTTATTTTGGTAGCCTGAGTAATCTCGCGAATAGGAATCACTGTAGATGTCTGAGGGTAAAGGTAGATTTTACCAAGGATGGGCTTGGTTGGATCCATGAGTTTAAATAGAATCTGTTTTTTAAACTTCAAAATTATAATATTCCCATGATAACGAGGGGTTTGTCTATTATAATTTATTTTCAAACTATGTATAATGGCGTGGGTTTGCAGACTCCAAGAGGTTCGGGTGGATCAGGATACGTTCATAAGAACATGAGCGCCATTAACCCCGCGTTCAAGAAGCATAACCGCGAGGACTTTCTTAAGTAACTCGAGTAAATGAGAGTACCTATATCGCTAACTATTCACAGACTAAAGTCGTTGTTCCCAGAAAAGCTAACCAATAAATTGTCGAACATTAGCGGAAAAGATAAATTCTAATCCATACTATGAAGCTCAGAGAAAAGATGAAATCCGAGGGAAAATAACAGTCCGAAATATAACAAGCTGTCTAGTCCGCATAAAAAATACTACGTGAGAAATTTGAAAAAGGGGATCTCAAGACCAGAGCTAAATAGTCTCATGTGCTCACATAAGCCAAGTAGAAATAGTTTACGAAACTGTCGAAAGCTTTTGGATTGAACTCAAAAAACTAAATTGGTTCGGCCTTTAAAATGTAGAAAAACGAGCAGTAGCGACTGATGAAGATGTAATAAATGCGAAAAAAGAGATAAGCGTTTAAATGTCCTTTGTAGTAATGTGGTAAAGCATACGACGCCAAATAGTTTCTATCCAGACACTTGAAGTACAAACATCCTGAAAAATATCGAGAAGTTCTCGAAGCCTAGAAAAAAAGCGGGAAATAGAAACGGAGGGAGCATTAAAAGGACAAAGTTCCGAAGGTTAAAAAAGAAGAGTAGTATGATTGAAATCTTGCCAATAAATCATTACTTTGCTTATTGATCAATTAGAGAAGTGAGAGTCAAGCTCACCATGGCTCAGGAACCAACGGCTTCTGAGACATGGAATACTTTTTTTCATTTTGGGTTATTGATCTCTCCTTTTTCTTAATTTAAAAATTGGTCTTTCCTTTGCTTCCTTATTCGTGAGCATTTTTACTATGGTAATTTTAATTTCTATCAAAAGATTGTAATTGCGTAAATGCTGGCATTTCTCCGATATGAGACCTTTTTTCCTGTTATTTGTGCTTGTTTTTCAGAAAAGACAATAAAAATAGTGAGTTTTTTCTAAGTAAAGCCTGGCCATCCTTATTTTTTATCGCTTTTCCGAAGGCGGCTTACTCAGATAAATCTCGAACTTGCATTCGACAGTATCTCTAATTTACAATATCTTTTCCATATTATTTCTTTTTAGGGATAGATTTTCGATAAAAACTCTGGGTGGGAATCGGATGAAAATTGTTTACAGTTTGAAAGCCTTTTGGAGGGCTGTGGTTGACTCGAAACCCACTGTTTTTATGTTAAAACGAAAGTTTCAAATGTTGGACAGAATCAGTGTTTTTTTGAGAAATGCCCATAGTATTTTTGCCGAAAGGGATAAAATCTTAGTCTTCTTCCCAGGGTTAAAAAACTGGTTAATTAGAAATTACTTTGCTCTCGTTTTTCAAAAGATTCCTAAGATTGTGGGGGTAATGTTATTTTGATGGGGAATTGTGGATTTTCTGGTTGTTTTTGGTTTTTTTAATTGGGTTTTGATGTTAAGATTTTTTGATGGGACTAAGCATATTGGAGCTGAAATTTTTCCTTTTGTGAGTTTTGGGGTACACTTCTTGTTTGAGAATTTCTAGTTTGTCTGCTCTTTTCTGAGTGTCGAGCAGTTACCTTTCCATTTGTGCGAGCATTTTATCGATATTATGTAATTAAGATAAGTTTTTTCGGAATTATACAAGATAGAAAAAATGTACTTATTCTTGAAACAAAATCCAACTGAACTCTGTCTTTTTAAAATTAATCTGGAGGGAAGCACAGAGTGCACCTTTTTGAATATTGAATAAAATATGCCTGTCTATTCTTATTTAAACGGTAGAGTAGTCTAAGTGCTATACAAATCAAATTTTCAGTCTACACCAATGATCGAATTGAGATTAGTTCACAAATAGCTAGGACTCCTACTATTGTGTGCTATCACGTCTTTCAGGATTTTTTCGAGACATTACAGTTCCTAAATTCTTATTGCTCCATCGGATAATATTTGTTATAACAAGGATCCCAGCTTTTGATGAATTGACTCATAAACTCGTTGGTATGCGCCTGGAATGACTCTTTTCATGCTTCCAAAAAATTAGTAGCAAAATTTAGTGAAACGAGCATTCCTATTTTTGAAGTCTTGTAAATTGTCCACCTTTCGCTCTCTCATATTTGAAATTTCATTCCCTAGTCCTTCCAACAGTCGTGGTAAATATGACTAATCACCTCCCTAAATTTCCTACGGAATATAATGGTCTTGCTCTCTTCGCAACTACCGTGATTCTAAGTGCCTCGTATTTTTCCTTCCATGTGGATCTTAAACCATCACACCCTCTTCATTGACTCTTTTAAAAGTGGAGTAGCCTCGAAGTTCTGGACCTCTTTACATTAGCCATTTCAGACTCCTTTCTTTATCTTCAACTTTTAATTTAAGCTACCTATAAATATTAAAGTTTTCCTTACTAGCAGTATAATTCCAATTATTTGACCCTTCGACCTTGAAACTTGTGCTCTTAAATTATTCGCAAGAACTTATCAATTGGTTGCTGTCCAGTGGTTTAGGGAAGCAATTCTTCAATAAATGCTTCTAGTTAGCGAATTCTGGCTCCTAAAAATTCGATATGCTTTTAGTGATCCACCAGCATCTAGGACATCTTTTGATTTGAAGTGGAATACCGGGCGCACTGCCCGGCATAAAACGACTTATGCTCTTCAAGATACTTTTGAAACATTTAAAGTGGCTGAGTTAGATTTGATCCAGGGTGTATTTCTAATTATAAGTGATTTATAGAGCTGTTATTAGTACTTATGAAGCTACCCTCCATTTTTTTACTAGTATGAAGTAGTTCCTTTCAAAAATTATTAAATTATTGTGAATCAACCATAGTTATATCCACAATGTCCGCCCAACTATTTTCCACAAACTCAAAACTTTTTACACAAAAAATAGTCAATCTAATCTTTAAATATCAACCATTGTGTTGTAATAAATTTTCGGGTAGAGCTAAATTTAATGAGGTCATACTTGTGATCCTTCTTAATTTATAAACAAGATGGAAAAACACACTCTAATTCGTCAAATTTACAACTCCTACAAACTTCTCGCCAATTAAAACTCTTATCACTTTGTCAAAAGAGCCGTAGACTTCCTCGTTTCAACCATTGAATAGTCCAAGTAAAATGCCATCTTTATATAGACTTAAAGATTTCTATGTCAGTTTCAATGGCGGAAAAGACGCTACTGTTGTGTTGTTTCTAACCTATTTTGCCATGGTCGAGTAATTTCCACCATTCATTTAGACTTGATTTGAAATAAACCATTCAGTGTCTGTATTTTCAATAGCCAAGACCCTTCCCCGAAACTGAGGAGTTTATAGAATAAGTTCAAAATAGTAAAATAATACCTTAGTGCAGAAATCAGTATCAACGTAACACGATTCGAATCAAAAAATTACCAATAGGAATTGAAAACTCTCAAACATCAAAAAGGCCTATAGTGGATAGTTATGGGCACCAGAAAAGACGACCCCGGCTGCAGTAGTCTCACAGCAGTTGCTTAAAGTGATGTGCATAAGGGTTATCCTAAATTTAAAAGGGTAAATCCTATTATAGACTGGGATCATGCTAGCGTTTGGAAGTTTATTTTAGATTTCAAAATACCTTATTGCAAGCTTTACAACTAGGGATACACTTACCTTGGAAACAAAGATAACACTGTCAAAAACTAAAAGCTTTTTGACAACTAGTCGAAAAATTACAAAAAAGCATACTAAGCCCCCAATTCAATTGAAATTGTTTCAAGAAAGATGCTTGTCAGCTAAAAAAATAACAAAAAAGTTGAGTAAACTCAACATTCGACGAAATGAATCTGATTTATACCTTATTTTGTAGAATTGCTAGGATTCTTTATACTAACAATCAAAAATATTTTAAAGACAAAACTGGATGGACATAAATAATAAAAATTATAATTATCACTCCTCTCGAAATTAACTTTGTCGAAACTCACAACTGACCCTTTTGTTGAGGGGAATTTTCTAGCCTAAAAGGATCCAGTGTTGGCTACCCCTCGGTATCTGCCGATACGGTAGCAAGTTAGAAAGGAGTACAGCCTTTAGTATAATTTAAATAAGTAGAAATATGATACAGACCGCGAAGAAGGCACTATTACCCGTATTCCTTTAAGGAGCGATGACAATTGATGTGAGTCCACTGAGCACAATCCAGGCTAAGTCCAGAAATATAGATCCCACTAGTTGGAGAAGAATGTAAGCAACCGATCTCTCGGAGAAATAGCCGATGAAAAGGAAAAAGTAGATTTGGGCGAAAAGAAGTATTGCTAGGAAGTTCAGTCTGTATGTGCAGGCAATCAGCTACAGAATAACAGAGATATTGGTCGCATGGAAAACCACCAGTAAACTTACGTGATATTATGTTAGCAATGTAGGTTTTTTTTATTATATCGTAACCTCTTATTTCACCTAAGTGTCGCGCAAGTTGCTGATGATTCTCCTTTACTGTTAGAAAAGCTAGAGATCTCGCTAATACTAGTTCAGGTTAATGTGGAGGGAAGATATCTATTTTCTTTTGCGATTTATCGTCTAGTCATCGTCAAAATTGTACTACTAAATATCTCGCAGCTATTCCTATTTAAGTTTTATTTAATCTTTCTTGAGTTGAATTAGCCCTGCAGGTCCTCTCAGTCGACCTATTTTGTTTTCCAACAAGCATTCCGCCTCATTTATCACGGAAGATACCGTTCCAATTTGCACCTAACCTCGACTGTTAGCCTAAGACTGTTCCCAGAATTACTCGAAGATCTATTATTTGAATGGAGTGTTGCAGTTTTTCTGACTATGCTGATCCAATATTTGCTTGAGTTTATTTTTTGTGACGAGACTTTTTTAAGTGTATCCCTGGGTTTAAAAAAATTAAAGAGGTGGATTTCTATGTTGTTCGAGAATTTCTTATTACATGCCGTTTGGATATCGGGTTAATAAGTTCAATAAATAAATTGAATAAAAAACGGCATTCTAAATCATTAGCTCAATCTTTGAAATAACTGGGAACCGGCATTCCAGTTCTAATTTTGCAACCTGCACAATGGAGAAGAGAAACAGCCGGGTAATACACTCCGGACTTGAGCTTGGCATCGCGGAAAGCCACTCCAAAGTAGGATCCATCAAGGGCAAAACTTAGCGTTCCGCTGTTCATATTCAGACAGCACCCCAGAATTCCTTATTTTTTAAATCGCTTCCCATACGAGGGTCCGGAAGCATTTGAGTTGTGTCTTAACTGTCCCAATCCTAAGTTACCTATCATTTTTACCATAGTAGGCGAATCCAAACACATGGTCGCAGAACGCACTATTCAAATCGAAGTCTCTCGATCCAGATACTCCTATTTTTAGTTAGTTTTCCGTCTTTGGATCAGCTATAATTTCCCAATAGTTGACTCCACTATCAAACCCAACATTCGAGATGACTGTTCTGAAAACGTATGATTGCTCTTTTAAAAAGACATGGGTGTCATTATCGCTGAATTGAATGCTGCTTCCAGCTTTTGAGCTGTCCCAGCAGAGAGAAAGTTTACTTCCTTGCTTGACCAGGCTTTTGCTGGGTGCGAGACTTATTTTGCTGGCCTGAGTGGCAAATTATCCGAGAATTTCGTACATTTTTTTCTTGTTCCCAAAGTTAGAACTCAATCTGTAGAGAGCCTCGCATGTTAGTGAACACGATGGTCTAGATCCTTTAATGCTATTATCCTATGCTTTTTAGCAGTTTTAGAAGTTCCAACACTTAACCTTGAGACAGGTTTCCTCATGTTTGACGAGATCTATGAGTTTGACGATTTTCTGACATTTTGGATTTGAGCATTTTATGTCCAGATTGAAATACAGTTTTAAAAGAGCCTTGCTGAAAATAGGGACAATATTTTCTTTGCATCGATTTGGACATTTTGCAGCTGGATTTTTTTTTATCCAATCAGCAATGCATCTATTGCAGAAAAGTTTTCCGCAACCCTTACACTCCATGGGGTCCATAACAACTTCACTGCAAATAATGCAGTCAAAAGAATCAAAGGACAACGAGGGAAACCTTTCTTTTTAATATCCTGAATGAGCCATTTTTGTTGCTGGTGTCTTTCCGATTTACAATAATTAATAACTCAGTACTAATTTTTTTTAATCTCTTACTATATTTACTACATTCTTACGTTTCTGACATCGAAAAGCATCGGTAATTAAAAAAAATCATCTCAAAAAACTAATATGCTGATTAATCCGCTTTAAATTCAATTACACTATCATAACGAGATATCACCGTCAAATTCTTATCTATGCTTCAGTCACTTTTCATTAAAAACTTTGAGAAATTTAACATTTTCAATGTTGTAGCATTCTCTCCCATCTGCATTTTCTAGCCATTCCACTGGAAAAATCCGGTCTGCATCAATTTTATCGTTGACTCTAAAATCGCACCTGCACTTTCTTTGTCCTCTATTGCGATACCCTTCATAACAAGCTGGTCAGCCGTCTGTAAAAGTATGACTTTCCATTCGCAAAGTTACCTAATTAACTACTTTTTCAGGATAACTTCTTCAGATTTGTTCTTACTGAGTGCCACTCCTTGCGTCGAAACTAGTTTAAAGAGATTGTAAACGTCTCCATACATTTAAATTAAAATATGACAAGTATTTTCGTTTGCTTTCTGTGATTGATTTTGCGAAGTGAACAGATTAAACAGAAGCTGCACCAGTTTTCTTTAATGCCTGAAAAACCCGGGAGTCTGTGGAATCTGTAATTGCTTCATCAAATTCAGTCTTAACTCCTTGTTTCTATTAAATTTAGCCACCTATTTCTTCAAATCGCAAAGAATTCCAATCAACTTGCTTTAGGAGGACATAGTTTGCCAAGCTTGTTCCGCAGTTTCGCATTTATCAGATATGTATTAAATCCAAGATAAGGTAAAAGTGCTTAATTTAACCAGTTCTTACATTGACACTTCGTTCCAACTTTTCGCATTTTCGGACTCAAACCTCGTAAAAATAACTTTTCGCACTAACTAATAGATCAGTTATTTTTCTTTTTCACTCTCCCACCCTTGGAAGGACTCTCCCAATAGTATATCAGTCAGCAGCTTCAGAAAGCTATCTGTTTAGTAGTAAATCTTGGTTAAAATAGCTGTGTCAGAAATACTGGAGATGTCTTCAAGGATTTTGACGAGAACCCGTTTATCAATGTTTTGATCCTCAAAATTTCTTCTCAAGAGTGAGTAAAACTAGCTAATGACCACAAAATGGTCAAAGTTTCTCATTATGATTTTGAAGTTAGACTGACGGACAAACGCGGTGAGAGTTTCTGGTTTGAGAGCTGAAATGCTCCCCTATAATTTTTATAGCTGATCAAAAAGAGTAGGCTCTATCTCGAGAAATTTCGTGCTATTCGTGAGTATTGTCTGTTAGATTATATACTACTCGAAAAACCCGCATTTCGCGCGATTCGAATGGTAAAGGGACGCCAGTATGACCTTCACTTATAATCCAACAAATTCCTTTGTTTTCCTTCTTATCGCCTCCCATTTTTCCTCACTCAAACTTTCGCAGTTAAACTCGTTGGCGAGACAGCATAGGGCATCAACCAACAAACTTTCATTGCTCACCGCATAAGTATCTCCTAAATTCAAGCTTTCGAAGTATCTGTGGTTGAGGAACAGACAACTCTCGAGAACTAACAATTGGAGATAAAGATTTTATTAGGCCGCGAATAGCTTCAAAAAATGATCATTTATGATCGATATTCTTTATTTGTTAGAGTGGAGCAAGTTGATGTGCATTTAAGGGTGTTTAGCAATAGGAAAAACGGACATTACTTATTTTGAAAAAGCTATTAGATGACTGTCAGTCAGTTTGTTGGAACTCAAAACCAGGTTTTGGATCGGCATTTAGTGTGGATAAGTTGTGCACATTCTAACGATAATTTTCCAATCCTTGACAAAATTGGGCTGTCCTTAAATCAGGTTGTAAATGGTCTGAACAAGATGTACTTTTAGTTATTATTTGACTAGCTTCTGCTCGAACTGAACCATAAGGTGCAAGAAATGTTGGGCAATACTGGGTTTTTTCACCAAAATCTTACAGCATCTGAAAAGAATCCTGACCATAGATTACGAAGATGCCTACGACACAGTTTCTAGTTTTTGTTTAATTTGCGAGTAGATGAACTCCCAGTTGTCAGCCAATATCCATGAAGGATCGAAAATGTCAAAATCCACCCTCGTATATGGTACTGATCTGTATATCGAGGAGATTGGTCTCCACTCCTGCGAAAACGGCTCTTACGAAATTCTGTGATAGATATCCATCAAATATTGCTGCTTCCTTTTCACGAGATCCTCGTCAAAAGTCTTAACTCTGCTGAGCATATCCTATATGGTTGGCTTCTTTCCGGCTAAAACTGGATTGTGAAGGTCAGTTTGGAGCATTATGAGATAGTATGCGAATTGGAAAAGTCTATCAGAGTTAAATCCTGGGAGAAGCGGGGGAGGACTGTATACCTCCCATAAAAGTTACAAAAGTCTATATATCTTGTCGGATATTTTCGTATTCAGATAATAAAACACTTATCGAAGTACCTCATCGATTGTCGCGTATTAGAGGGGTGAAACGATATACTTTAGGAATATTTTGCAAAAATCTTAATTTTTGTAAACCATCTAACAAAGTTCACTTTTCTATAGAACCGACTCATTTCTCACTATGAAAACAGCCAGTTTTAAATAGTTTTACTAGGTATTTCCAAATTTGTGCTGATACCAGGAGAAGAAATCCAAAGAGTTCTCATTAAAAAGCTTAACCATATTATCTTACTCACCGAAAAGTTTAATTTTCTAACCTTACGAAACTTACGTTTAAAAATGGGGAAACTGGTTATTTTCAGCGTGAAACCCGTTAAAAACTATCTATACGAGCCTTATCGAGAATAAATAACTTTTGTCCTCAGACTTCCCATTGGTCTCCTCGCCTCGATCCAGCTTTTACAATGACCGCAGAATGACGGGAATGAGTCGATATTGTCCCTTTACATCGTAATTCCAGTATATCTAAAAGATCCTTTATGCAGAAAAAGAGTCCAGCAACTAATGAAAATACTTGATTCCAGTGAATCTGACGTGATCTTTCCTATGTTTGATGGAGTATGCTAAAATATGTTCAAACATTTCCCCTTTTTTCGAATAGTAAGACCCCATCAACAACCACATCCTCTATTCAATAA
>JAOWAT010008351.1:0-12623 GCA_028571025.1 Longipedia americana | reverse complement strand
GTTTTTATGAAACTTTTTGAAATTTTGAAAATAGAAATGGAGAGCGGAAGTACAATTGATGAAATAAAACCTGCATGACATTAGTAAAATATGAAGGCAAAGCCTCTTTTTGGGGGCATTTTCATGTGACACTCCCATTTAGTTCAAATGGGCGTTTATCACAGTTGTGTATACTTCACAAAACTGTAATAAAGGGCCCTTTAACTATCTACAAAGAAATCAAATCAAACTTGACTTTTTTATGGTAAAAATTTGAAAATTTGAAGAGTTTTGCTTTTCTTAAACAATTGTCGTTATATTGACTGTTGAACATGAAATAAAGTTAAAAATGTGGAATGTTGGGAACCTTACTAATAATAAGGCTATATAAAAGTCGAAGGTTTTCCTATTATCAAGACTGTCTCAAATTTTTCTTCATAGTACCAAAAGATCAACCTGTAGTCAAATACTGTTTCATTTTTTTGCATATTTGAAATGAAGTACTTCCTTCTAATTTATGGAGTAAATTTGCCCAAAAAGTACATTTTACTTCTATAGATAGGGTCAGGACAAAATCTAATGTTGGATAAAAATTTCAGTTTAAGAGTCTTAAATGATGTAGTTTCACCCATAAACGATTGCTAATCAAATATTTATTGCAAAGTATTATTGTATTTTTTTGTCCAAATGCCCTTCAAGTTTACTTCAATGGAGCTCTAAAACCTCCCAAAACACCGAAATTTGCTGTTTTATGAAGTAAACTTTGAGGGCCTAGAACTGCCAAGGGACGATATATTTTTGAAAATTTCTTCATCGATCTTAATATTTTAGCAAAATACGTCAATTAAATGTATTTCCAATGTCTTGTGGGCATATCTTGTGTTTCACTACATAAAGAAGTCCGGGTCCTAGGGTAAGACAGATATGTAATATTCTGATAAAATCTTTCTCTCTTTTTTTACTTTCCCGATGAAAATGTTTAAAAAATTTAACTTTTAAAATTTGTGTATATTCTTTCTAATCATTCCATGTTAAAGTTACCTAAAATTTTCAATTCTGTATTTATAAACTGATATAATTATCCCAAACTCAATATTTACATATTTCTCAAAACTTTCTCTTCCATTCTATCACGTTTTTGGGACAAATATGCCTCTTGTCCGATAGATTTGATAATTAAGATTTCAGATATTATCTTTAAAATATTCAAGTGCACAATTCCAAGATCCTAAATTAAGTCTTTGGTACCAAGATACTATGATTTTTGTCAAAGAGAAAACTCTTGATCAATTTACAATCTTGCTGTGAACCGAAATAGTACCAAGGTGTCATATTTGGACTTGTTTCCTATTACAACATTTAACTGATGTTCCGTATGAAAATGAGCAAAATTAGGGTGTTACCAAAAATCAACCAGACGCAAATATAGCTAAAATGGTTGGATGGATTGCTCCGTCCAGCTCCATGCAGTTTTGTCATACAAAGAAACTGTGTTACGGAACGGGGCGAAACAATCCGTTCAATCTTTTTAGCTATATTGTGGTATTAATATATTTTGATAACATCCTAATTTTGTACACTTTTACAGGGAACATCAGTTAAGATTTGTCAAATAAAATCCCAGGTACCCTCTTCAGGGCCAGATGTTAAAATAAGGTTATGTTGAGAATACTTGATTGAAAGAGAAATAGAGACAGAAAGAGGGTGTCTTTCTTTCATTTTCTGTCTGTCTGTCTGTCCTTTTTTCCTGATCGTGTTTCAATTTTGTTATCTCAATCCTCTGTGTTCAAGGACTCCTTCCTTCCTTCCTTTGTCATGATTCAGATCATTGCCAAAAACCATCCCTCATAACCATTCACTTTCGCGAATGAAACCATTCATTCACGACCATCCATGAGTAGGTTATATTGAATGTGTGACGCGAAATGGAGTGTTGAGTTTGCGAAAAGTGAAAGTGGAAATGCTTTTTAATTGAAATTGGGACAGTTTCAAATTGTGATGCTAGTGGATGATATAATGGAGTGAAAATGTTGTTCTTAAATTGTTATCAATCATCAATATATAAGTATTCTTACATATGACAGAATATGTATCTAATAAATTGAAAAAATATGCTATTTTATGAAAAATAATCATAGTTAAATCAATTCTATTTACTGACATAGAAGGTATTAATTTATAATTCCTTCTTAATTCTTATCAAATTTACTAGTCCACCAAAGAAAGCTTATAAAAATTTAAAGCGTAATAATAATATGGCCAGAAAACATTTCCTTCTTCCAAGGAAATGCCCATATACCACCATAAACAATGAAAATTTTAATAATAATAGCAATGACAATTTCAGTGAGCCTTCTTGTCCTCAATCAGATCTGTCTAGCAAAACAAAAAGTGATGATTACCAAAGAATGGAGCTGACAAGAAATAAAGACCTGGAAAAACTTTCCCAATCAAAATCAAACAATCATTCAATTTTTCAATCAAACTTACGTCTAATTTTAGAGAGTGGACAAAAAAGTGGACAAAGAAATACAACTGATAGTGTTAGTGTTACTGTTCAAAGTAAATCGTCTTCCTCTTCCTTCTCCTCCTCCTCCTCCTCCTCCTCCTCCTTCTGTTCCTCCTCCTTCTGTTCCTCCTCCTCTAAATACTCATCTTCTTCATCTTCTTCTTCTTCTTCCCACTACTACTCCTCGTCCTCCTCCTCCTCCTCCTCCTCCTCAAACCCGATAGAAGCCCGACTAATGATGCCTCCTCCTCCTCCTCCTCCTCCTCCTCCTCCTCCTCCTCCACTCATAACGCACTCCAAAATTCCCGAAATGCCTTCAACTCTAAAAATTCATCATCAAAATCACCATCTTCACCAGAAACTCAAAATGTTTCAAGACGAATCAACTGATTTTCAGCTTGAAAAGTTCTCCAACATGGACTATGAAGTGATTGCAACTGAAAAATTAGGTAGGATGATTATTCATTATTTTTACAGCCAGGATTCAAATATTAGTGCAAAAGATTCAAACACTCATATTTGGAACCTTCAATGAGCCTGTTCCGAGATCCAAATTCAACATAAAGATCTAAGAATCTAAAATTTTGTATATGATAAATCATTGTTAGAATTTTTGCAAACTTGATAATTTCTGATACTGCTCCAATTATTTCTAAATAGTCTATTTTTACTCTGTGGTCGCATGATTTCACCAATTTTAAGCTAACCGTGTTTATGGTTTGTTAGATGAATCGTATGATCTTCATGTTAATGATAAGTGAAAGTTTTTACGAGAATTTCATCCACCCTCATATTACTCTCCAAGGACAAATTTACTGCTTTTGTTGGCAAAAGTGATATTAAACGCTCAAAACAAAGAATATAGTAAAAGGAAAAATTTTCAATAAATTCCTCGGTCGATTGCGGGTTTCATAAAAACTGGGAAATCCCATTGAATTTTTTTCGGAATCAAAAAAATATTTGGGGAGGGAGGGGGGCAGAGTTTTTATTGCTCTTGAAATGATCAAATGCTATAATAGAATTATGAAAATACATGAATTATCCAATTCACCCTGATCCCGAATGGCTCCAATGTAAAAATTAGTTTATTTGAAGGAAATGAAAAAATAATTGCACAGTGGTGTTCCTTTGGACTTAGAAAATGAAAGGAAAATAAAAACTTTCAAAAACTTTCAAAAATAGGGTGTCCACTAAATTTGAATTTGGAGAAGAATTAATTTTTCTGACTCTGTCTAGTATTTTCTATATATCAGCATCAGAAATGATGACATTTGACATAAAAATAATTTTCAAAACTTATTCCTTAAGGGTGTGCACCGAACAAAAAAGTGGCCATTTTGGGCCAAATTTGCCCCAAAATTTTGCCTGATGCACACCCATTAGGAATGTTTTTTGAAAATTATTTTTATGTCAAAAGTCATCATTTCTGATGCTGATAATGAAAAATACTACGCAAAGACAAAAGAATTAAATTTTCCCCAAATTCCAATTTAGTGCACACCCTATTTTTGAAAAATTTTAAAATTTTTGATTTTCCTTTTATTCTACAAGTCCAAAGAAAGACTGTTGTGCAATTATTTTTTCATTTCCTTCAAGTAAACCAATTTTTACATTGGAGCCATTCGGGATCAGGGTGAATTATCATCCATATTTCGAAAATTAATGTGATAATAGTTCCAAAAAAGACCTTCTATGCTATATCTTATATAGTAAACTTTTGGGCCAAACGGCTAAAATTTGGTAAAACCTAAACTATTCATTAAAAATTGTAATTGACAGCGGAAGGTACAAAGAGTCATCTCTATTTTTGAAGTTTTTGAAAATTTCACTTCATATAATTACTAAAAGTAATCAAATTCTTACAGATGGGTCTGTTAAATTTTTCATAACTCACTGTAACGTTATGCTAAAAATTTCAAAAAATTTCAGTAATACGGATGACGCTTTGTTCCTTACCATATTTAAACAAATTGGTCCAAAAGTTTACTTGGTAAGAATTAGCAGAGAAGGCAATTTTAATAAGAACTATGAGGCCTATTTGTTTTTTTTTCAAAAAAAGATTCTTTTTTTTCTGGAGAGATGGTTTTAGCCACTCAAATAGGGTCTGTTAAGAAATCACGTGAAATGTGCTGCGTCATTTCTTACGATTCCTTATCATTCATATTATTATCAGGAAACAAGATCATTTTATGACTCTTCAATGGCCCACTTCTCATTCTCATCAAATCTTTCTAGTAGCCCACTTTCTAAAAAAACAAAAAATGTCCAAATCTTTGATGCTATTATAAGCTTTTTCGAAAGTCCCATATCATAAATCCTGTCAGTGTGTCATTTTCATTTTCATTTTTTTGCCAACTTACCCCCTTACCCTCATCCATTTGTGGTTATGACAACGATTTGGGTAAGCAAAAATGAGAAAAGAAGAACAGTGTCTCCTTATTTCTTCTGCAATGTAGAAGCTATAGAAATGCATGAAATCATTTTACATTTCTTTTTCCATTAATAATATGATCATGTCAATCCTAATGCTATCAACTATTGAGGGCATGATACCCCTGAAGAGGGCAGGCATGAAAAATTCTTGGCTGAGGGTTCCACAATTTTGCCCAAGGATTGCAGACCCAAAGGCAAAATTATGGAACCCGAGGCCAAGAATTTTATGCCTGTCTGATTCAGGAGTATAGAACTGGTATTCCTATTAATTTTTCAATTTTTAAATTGGTCCAGAGGAAGTAAAACAATGGCCAAATTTTTCCAGGAAATGTTTGTAACTACATGTAAATCAGTAGGGTTAGAAAATCATAATAACTACATATCCAAATTATATCCCATTCAAAGATAAGAATTTTCCTGGAAAATTATGAACTAGAGGAAGTCACTGGTCTTCATTGACCAATGTTGACAGATCAGGATTGGGTAATGAAGACCGGTTGGTCAGGATTGATGTGAAGGAGCATAGAATTAACCACAAGGATTACCCAATCATTTTAATAGGAATACAAAATTGTGTCATATAATATTTGGATTAAAATACCAACTATTCCATATTTGTATGATGTTTAATCTTCGAAGTTTATTCTTTCTTATCACTTATAAATTATTAATTGTGTCATTCCTTTTTGCAGCTTTAAAGATATAGAAGATTTTTAGGAGATTCTCCTCCTCTTCTCTTATCTCTTCTTTACCCAAATCATTGTCAAAGCCACATTGGAGCAATAAGAGTTCTAATCTCGTGTGCAGATTTCCCTTTCATTCTTTGATTCTTTCTTTCAAACTGCGAAATCTACATTTTATGTCTTCGTTTTACAGCTTCCAGAGACATTTATCCTTTACGGATTATGCGTACTCTAAGATATGGCACAGTCAGGCAACAGCATTTTTATTTGTCTAATATTTTCCGAAAAACAATCATGAGTCTTCCTTTTATCAACATTTATATTTTGGTTTCAAAATCTATTTATAATTTGCTAAATAGTCTATTTAGTCTATTACAGTGGAAGACGTATGCTATATAGCGTCATGCCATTTTTGGGGCCAAGATGGATATAGCGCAGAATTTGACGATGAATATAGCGACACTTTTTTTAAAATTTATTACTTAACAACTGATATAGCGACGTCGCTATATCTGTCGTGACGTCGTTATATCCGCACTGGCGCTATATATCCGTCTTAATGCTATATCCGTCTTCGACTGTATTTAAATTTTTAATTGCTATTTAGAAATAAATCATAATGTCAACAGGAAAATTCATTGCTGTTACTACTCCGTTCCGACGAAATTGATGAAAATCTTTTTTTGATTTTTCTCCAATTATAAGATAGAAGAAAACTGATGTAGAAAAAAACTAATGGGTGTTTCAGAAACTGGAAAATCTGTAGTTATTGAAACTGTTCTTACTTTTATCATAACCTCTCTCCTACTCAGAGACAATTGAGAATGAAAGTGGGAGACTTTTATGACTTTTCCGTCCGGGCAATGTCGTTGGGACGGAGTAGTATAAAATAACCTCCTCTCCTATCGTCTGTTATACTTACAATTACATTCGACTGAAAATTGTGTAAATTAACCCTTTGGTTACGAGTAACTTCCAAATTTATTCACCTTTAAGCCCGAATTGATCTATTTAGATATGAGTGACCATTTCAGTTTAAAGCCTGAAAAACCACCCTTGAAGTAATTTTTAGGAAACATTTGTGTTCCCACTTTATAGACAGACTAGCAGAAGTACCCGGCTTTGCTCGGAATTAAGGAGGTTTTTTATTATACCTTAGCATACATTGTGAGCTCGGGCAGAGCCCTCGCTCCATTTGACAATATATTGTGAGCTCGGGCATAGCCCTCGCTCCTGTCAACATCATATTTAGACCATTTCTTGTGTACTTTAGGGCTGAAATTTTTACTTCCGGTCCAAAAAAATCATTAAAGTCGTTTCTGTGGTCCAAGTGGCCAAAATTTGTGATTTTAGAGCACTTTCTTTAGCTCTTTAGCATTGTCCGGTATTGAAAAGTTTTTTATCATAACTTAGCATACATTGTGAGCTCGGGCAATTTCTCAATTATCTCTTTTTCTGATTTTACAGCCATGGAATGAACTTCTAGATATCATATTTATTGTAATCAGACAAAAAATTATGTTCTTTTTTAACAAAATTCAGCACAAATTGTCTTAAATTACCATCCATCGGGCCAGGCAAGGAATTTGAATACTTTTTAATTGGCATAAAAGTCCTATTTAGAGGCAAAATTTGACTTGTCTAATGAAATTCAAAGTTGCTCTACAAAAAAAATGTAATAGAAAAATGACCATTGAAGTCATTTTATTATTGAATCATACTGTATGATTTACATTTAATAGATTCCTTGTCTGGCCTGATGGTCAAGTTCCATTTTTGCGTATTAATAGATAGAGGGCCTGAGTATAACTGAAAACTTAAAATGGGTTTTTCTAAAAATTGCGCAAAAATTATTATTTGAAAAACTCATATAGTTCAATGTACCAGCGAGGGCGTCTCTTTTGATGCATGTTACAATTGTACATTGAATTCGACTAAAGTACTAAACTTAAAAGAGACGTCTCTTTTGGGTGTGTATACAGGCTTTTTATTGCCCGATTTTTAGAAGTGCCCATTTTCTAAAAATTTTATATTTTTGAGTTTTGACATTTTTGTTAGCTGTGTTTCTGAAAAATTTCCCCAAAATATTCCTACAATAAGCAATTTTCGGCCGAAAATGCCCAGTTTTTGACACTTTTTGTGAGTTTCAGAAAAAATCCGCTGAGTTTCGCGAAATTTTTTGCAAAAAAATGCCTGAAAAAATTAGTACTGTATTATGTTATTTTGAATATGCACTGTACAGTGTACATGGCCTGAGAGAGATATCTTTTTACTTACTGATGCACTGTACCAACTGAAGAGAGACGCCTCCTCTGTATGTACAGTCAGTGGTACTGAGAGAGATGTCTATGCTTGCGAATGTCTTTTTGGGTACTTAAAAGAGACGTCTATTTTGGGTGTTACCTAGTACTTAACTTAAAAGAGACGTCTCTTTTAGGTGTGCATTATGTTTGATTTTTACCCGCAAAAATTCAAAAGAGGCATTTCAGTCTGAAAAAACTAAAATAAAAATGTTGAAAAATGGCAGTTTTACACAATATTTTTGGAATTTGAATAGCCTATTTTAATAGTGTGAGGACCAAGACTTGTCATTCAAATTTTCAGAGCATTCCATTCAGTAGTTTTTGCAAACACTGCGGTCTAATTTTTCCATATTAATTTTTCCCCTTCTCAAATGCCTTTTATATATATAGATTAATTGCAAATTTAGTCGTAATAGATTATGCTTATGTTGTTTTTAGTCTCCCTGAAAAATCAGGTTTTGTGGTAAAATTATCTGCATTTCTGTTCTTTTCCTCCCTTTCTTAATACATTCCCAGTTACTTCCCTTACTTAATACACTCCTGGAACTATTTCCCCTCCTCCTCCTCCTCCAATATATTTCGGTGTCTCAGTGGCTAAAAATGGGAGGGTATGTAAAAAAGGAAGCTTTTGACAGCAAACTTACATTGTCTGTGTATAAATATCCGTCTGTAGATCGGACTCTCCTGACTTTTTTCAGGAATGATCATCTTTTAAATTTTCAATGAAACCATAAATTGGTCTATTAAGGAAAACCAGAGAGTATAGTTTAATAGCTCTGATATTATCTATCTTCAAACATAAAGTTCGATTGTTCCATTTTTGAAATAGTTTTGTAAGATCTATTTGTTACTTGTGCTTTACAAAAAAAGTTTTAAAATTTATTTTAGTTTTGAAACTGTGCTTTAGATAGAAATTTTATTTCTGTTCAAATCACAGAAGTGTATATAAATGAATCTAGAAATGCAGCCTTTATTTCTCTAGAGAAAGGAAAGCTGTTTTATTGCATGTCCTTTAGACATTGTGGGCAAATTGCTATCTTAATATCTGAAAGCTTGCTTGTGTGTGTGTGTGTGTGTGTGTGTGGATAATATCTTCATAAACTGGATTTGAAGTAAAAATGTAGTACAAAAATTTGCCTCTTTTAATATAATTTTTAAGTTGCAGACTGTTTTTTCTTGGGTTTGTAATTTAATTTTGACTCTTAAGTTTGCTCAAACACCCCATGATTACGATACCAGATTATATAGAGATGGGCTAATTGCTGTTTACAATGCAAGTTATCAACGGTTTTTCTGATGTTGGCCCTTCGTTACCGGCAATTGATACAACATACTCCGTTCAGTTCAGTTGCCAGTCTGTTGTTGCCGTCCAGTCACAACTTTTTAAAAAGACACCACCATTCCTTCCTTCCTTCTGCCTCCTCCTCCTCCTCCAGTCTAGCTGTACTGCAATCAGAAATCTGAAAAACAGCTGTTTAATATCTGCTGTTACTAACTGCCTTTCATTAGGGGTAGGAAAATGTTCATGTGCATTTTTGGAAGAAAATTATACAATAGAGCAAAGCCATGTCACAAGCTGGAAAACCAATGGGCGCTGTAAGCGTTTTAATGGTAGGGAACTACCACTACGAAAAGAGATGAGAAATTTTAACTTTAAATATTTCGTTTTTACATAATGATGAAGTTTTATTTCATTTTCACCGAGCTTGACAATTTTTATTAATCTGAAAAATGATTTTTTTTCTATTTTAGATTGCTAGGTTTTGATATTGTCAGTTTTTCTCTATTTTAGCTATACGTTAGTCCAAAAATTTAGTATGGTTATCTCATGAGCAACTGTTTATTAAAGTTTAAATCGGTTTGAAGTGAAAAGTTCTCATAGATGATGTACAAATGACAAAAGTAGTTACGGTTATAGCTAATCCTGTCATGCTGAAATAAAGAATAAGAATTTGACTGTTATGGACTCCACTTGAAATTCCGACGGATTGCCTCATTTTTGGAAAACTCATCTTCAGAACAGATTAAATTGAGGTTGAAAAGAAATTTGGAAAATATGCAATGTCACTCCAGTGAAAAAAGGAAATAAAAGACTTTCATTTCTAAAAATTATAATCTAAATCAAAATAAATATGAGTTCATCTTTTTATAGGCTGTAATTTTCCCTTTTGTGATATTCCAAATTATTTGCTGAATAAGATTCTGTTAACATCCCGAGAAAAACAGCTTTGCATACATCAAAGTAGCTTCTATTTTTAACACAAGAAGGATTATTATGTTAGGCCAGTATAGTGCTTATCAAGCTATTTGATGACTAAGATATTTTGTTGTTAATAATTTCGTAGCCCAAGGACAAAAAAGATTATTTCTATAATCATAACTACCAGTTTTTCCCAAAGTTTTTCAGGGGAATTTATTTATCAAAACAAGTATATAATTTTAACATGTTCTAGAATTATGAAAAACAAATTCTAACGAAAATAATAATTATCGATTGATTAATTAGAGACGAGTGTACTAGAATGTTGCTGGATTTATTATTTTCAATGCAATTTACTACAAACAATCAACTTTGTAGTTACTTGAAAGAGATTTAATGACAAGATTGAAATATCTTGTTCACCTCTACTTTACAAGCACTACTTTGCCTCTAATCAAATTCAATCAAAATAGAAAACCAGAAACACAGAAATGAATTGCAGATTTTAAAACCAACTTGAGAAAAATAACTAAGAACATAAAATGCATTAATTTCAGGCAACATTTGAAAAAATGAAAAATCATTTTCACCAATTCAATTACTTAATCCACTGTTTCTTTCTTGTTCTTACTTCCTCAAACTCAAAATCAAAGCGCAACAACTAAATTAATTCATGCCCCTAAAACCATTTAACTGCACATAGCAAGTCATGATTTTTCAGAGACTGAAGGTCTGGGCCTGTAAGGGCTTATTTGAGAAGGAAATTTAAATTTTAACATTTCTGGATTTTAATAACGTTGACATTATTTCAAGCATTGATCTAAAGTTTCTGCATGATGCATTTCTCGACTGATTAATTTCATATTCTAGTGCTAATTGTCTTTTACCAATAGAAACAAAAGTCTCTCAATAAGAACAGAAAACTTTAAAAAGTTCTTTCTAAATTATTCTACCTTAATTTTGCCAACGTTATGACACCACATCCCAAAAGAATGAATGAATGTTTCAGCTACTACTCCCAAACCTTTTTTTTCAGTCTATATCTCTTCAGACTTCCAACAACTGTTCCATGAACCGAAGCATTAACTGCAACAGCATCATCAGAAGCAGCAGCACAGAGCAAATCATCGATAACTCTTTTAATCTTAATTTCATTTCAGGTTGAATTGTATCAATTTACTTTTAATTACAAACTCAGATGGATGGATACTGCGAAATTGAACGAGTTAAAATGTGACCAGCAAAGTCAAAAATACAGGTTTCATTTCCACTGCTTTTATGCATAATTTAAACAAGGTAAATCTTATAAGTTAAATCTTTTACGGGTTTTCTCTAAATTTTTGGATGTGTTATGGACAAAATGTAGATCATTTACTAGAAAATTTTGCTACATCAACAAATTTTGAACTGTGAGTTTTGCTACCTTTTCCAAGTCTTCCATGAAAATATTGAATTTTTGCCCATTTGAGTCTGAATTTTTGAATATTTTTTGGCAAAAACAGTAAGTTTGATACAAAACAAAACATTTTGGAATCTAAGTTTCGGTTTTTTGCTACTCTTGCACAAAGTTTAAAGACCATGAAGTCTCTTTTTCTCATCTAGAGTAGAATTGAGATTAATTATCAGAATGAATGGTTGACTAAAAATCAAGTTGCAAATTAAATACATTCTCAAGCTCCTTGAAATGGTAAATCCAAAAATGGAATTATTAAAATACGTTCTCCTGAGATTTCATTATATTTCAAGATGAAAATTTGGAGTACATGCCCTTTTTAATAAAATCTCTTGTTTTGAATACTGCCAAATTTTGTCTTAGGGAAGAGGGTGACAGCATTGAATTGTCAAGTACTGGTTGATAGGTTGTAGAGCTGCTTGATTCCATTTCATTGAATGCTGACTTTGGGTGCTTGAGAATGTGCTTCTCTCATTGTTCAAGTTTTGACATTTAAAAAAATTTATGTGTTCATTGACTCGATCTTCCTCCAAATCTTTTAAATTAATCTAAAATATTTTTTGAAGAAAAAAGAACCGTCGCAATTCTGGAAAATGATCTGGGCTTAGATAATGAGATGTTGCAAGAGATAATGTACAAATTCGGCAAATCTAAAAATGGTTTTTGAAAAAATTGGCTTAATTTCGAGAAAATGAAGATTTAAAATTAACAAAATTTGATTTTATAATATAAATTTGAGACCTGCGGATATAGCAAAAATAGGTTGCGTTAAATCCATATTTTGTTTTTGGTTCATGAAAATTGAGTATGATTTTGTGACACCCAAAAAAAATTTAAAGCAAAATTAAGTGTGGCGAAAATGAATATTGTTCAAAATTTTAGCCATTCTCAACTATATTATACAGTAATGGACGTTTTTGGATCCTCTTTTGCGTTGGAAATTTTGGTCGGTCTCTTTAAGCTGCAATTTCAAGGCCAATTTATGGACTAATGTTTCAATTTAAAACATTTTTAGTTTTTCAAAAATGATACTTAAAGTCAGAAAAATCATATTTCAACAGTA
>JAOWAT010008240.1:0-12623 GCA_028571025.1 Longipedia americana | reverse complement strand
TCTTCTTCTTCTTCTTCTTCTTCTTCTTCTTCTTCTTCTTCTTCTTCGTCGTCGTCGTCGTCGTCGTCGTCGTCGTCATCTGAAATAAACTGGAATATCCGAGCTAATGAAGAGGAATAAAGGAAGTGCTCTAGCCAAAAGATGTGACAAAATAGGTAATATTTTTGTGAAATGCATTTTTGCCTTCCAAAAACAGACTAATAAAGCAATAAATTTTCAATTTAATCAAATAACATGAACATCCATTTTTCTCATATGAAATGGATCGCAAATGACTACATAAAGAATGATTCGACTAGAGCATCATCTTCATTAAGAGGCAATTGGTTTCTTAACAGACAGCTTCGCTTGGTATGACCACAGAATTTCTGACAAATGGTACAAAACAATACCCTTGCATTTGATGCAACCTCAGGATCAGAGCGAATCCATAGTCTTTTCCATACATCTTCTATTCCATCTTGCAGACTAGTCTTCCTGGCCAATTTTCGTCTATAATTTCTGACCATCTTATGGCAGGCTTCCAGGCTTTCTTCAGATAAACTTCCCAAGCCATAATTGCCATTCATCTGAATCCTTTCAGCAGAATGAGCAAGGATATGGTGCAAACTAGGTTGCATCGATATCCAGGGGAAATTTGATACTAGTTTGCAATAGATATCTTCACAGTATTCTCCAAAGGAATCAGAATCAATGAGCTTTTCTTTTGAACAGACAACACGAAGAATCACAGACAAACCCTGATGAATTGCTGTCATGGCTTCTTTTTCTGCTTCAGTCCCATGAAACAAATCAATAAACTTTGGCCTATTTTCTTGCTTGAAAAATCTTCTTGCAACCTCAGATGTGTCCGAACTACCTCCACAGTGCATCGGATCTGGCTGGTCCAATTTCATATGTAGATCACCATATTTGCTATTCTTTCGGAAAGTATCTTTAACATCTTTCAGCTTTTCAATTTGTTCTTTGGACCTCTTATTACCCCGACCCCACTGGCGAACACCAGCGTTAATTCTGTACGTTAAATTTTCAACAAATGTGAGTGATCTCTGATAACCATGTGTAACTATAACAATTAAAATGACATCATAACATATTTGTTTTAAAGTTCAGTTGTCATGTTTTAAATTTTCAGAATGATAAATTTTTGGTATCAAATCTTTGGTATTTATTTTTCAAGCAAATTTTTTGAAAAACTCAAATTTTTAGTGAAAACCTCAAATTTCTAATAAAAACTAATAATTTTTCTAAAAACTGAGTTCTAAAACCACAAAATCCATAAATGTTATGATGGAAGGAAAGAGTGCAGACTTGGATAAATTGATGTGATGTCTTCAGTTTCAGTAAGAGGTTTGCTTGTGAGTCCATGACGACCTTCTGTAAATAAAGCACCATAATCGCCAGCCGTTTTCCTAACAGATTCATTTCCATCCTCATCCACTTCCTTAAGATCATCATACATCAAATTCAATTGTTGTACAGAACGATTCATTGGAAAACCTCGTTGAATACAATCAACATCCATCGCCTCTTCCTCACTACATTTGCAGCAAGTGCAAAATGCACCATGCAAACCCAGAACTGTTTCTATAGCCTTACCATCCAATTGAGTAAAGTCACCAACAACTTTTACAGAAAATTCCTTCTCTTGGAATGACACGATTAGCGGATTCTGTCGAATATCCTCCAATTGGCATGACATATCTTTAAATGCTTTTTCAAATAATTCCCTTGTTTCTTTTCCTGGTACCAGCAACACAGGTCTTTCTGTTGCACCAGGACGGTCATTTTTAAAAACAATTTCTTGACCATCTTGGGTACTCATTTCCAACAGATTGTAACCCCCAAAGAGCATGTGACTGGTGTCTATTTCTTCCAGCAAAGTTGATTCTGAATTGTATTCGCCATGATGACTGGAACCATCAATTCCAAGGGTAATCTTCAATGACAATCTTCTCTCAATATCACCCAGACTTACCTTTTCAGACATTAACAACCTTTTTGTTGAAAGAGACAGAGATTCTCTCAAGTCAGTGGTTATGCCCTTCTCAAAGGACTTCAGCTCAGGCATGATTGACTTAGCCAGACCTTGCAAATCTTGAAATGCTGGAAATCTACAGAAATCTTTGAGAGCAATTTTCAGATCAGTATACCATCCACGACCGAGCTCAAAATGGTTGGAAATGTAAAGAGCCAGCTCAGTAGGAACTGTTTTGGAAGATGTCTTGTTCTTTTGCAGATCTTGGAATGCTCTTGCTAATTTTCTGTTCTGTTCATGTTGATAATAATATCTGGAACCAAGATAACAAAGAAGTTCACTAACTTCTACAGTATTTTCTTCAGAAAATTTGATCAAGCACTTAAAAAGACTATCTGTTCGTTTCAGCTTTCCGCTGCTCGTCAATTCCTTAGGTACGACAGTTGAGATTGAAAATGGTCTAAGCCCAATTATTGATAGGAAAATAATATTTTGGTCGAAAACACCTTAACTCAATGTAAAGTTAAGTTTCACATCCCGAAATAATTCTGACAAAAAAATTTGAAGTATCCTATTCCAGGTAAAATATCGCCAAGAAAAGCACTATCTCTATATTTCTATCATTCATTACTCAGATTTTTCGTATTTGTTCACATAAATAAGCGCGATCTATTCATTTTCATCTCATTAGAATGTTGAAATGAAAGGGAGCTAAGAATAATTACATTTTGAAATCTAATATTTTTGATTAACCCTTTGACTACGAGGTTTTCTGATGAAAAGTGACCCTTAAGTTAGTTTGGTTCGAAATCTAACCAAACTTTTTTACTCTCATGTGGTTCAGAAAATTTCCATTTTCACCATATGTACTTAAATTTACCAAGATTTTTTTCCTTTATATTGAAAGACAATTAATTGATCTAATTAAGGAAACAAATTTAGTATATCTAAATTTAATGCAACCAACAATTGTTACAACTTAAACTGAAAATTTCATTATCCTGCTCAGAATCTGTTCGAATTTTACTGCATGCATCGAATTCGAATCACTTGCACACAAAAGGTTAATGCTAATTATGTGAATTCAAAATATTTGTAAAAATAAGCAATTAAAAAATATTTTAGAATTTGAAAGTCAGTATTTATGCCCTTCTCAAAGGACTTGGTGCAATATTTACCTAGTTTTTGTACCATAATGATACCGAGTACAGTCAAATCTCGTTATAACGACACTTTTGGGAATCCTCCCAAAGGTCGTTATAACGAGATTTGTCGTTAAAACGAGAATTTTTTCAAAACTGCAAAAAATATTCATTTACAGCTTAATTATTGACAAGGATCAAACAGAATCGAAAAATTACACATATTTTATACATTTTTACTTGACTAGGACATAACTTTGAGCTTTCTTAAGATATTTTGATTAAGACAATAGAACACAGTGATTTCAATTAGTAGGTACTATCCTGTAATGACCCTTTTTATGAAGTAAATCTCACTTTTACACATGGGAAATACGATTTTTTCAACTTTTAGGCGTTTCTGAACATTTTTGAAATTTGGACGAAAAAAATTCGGGAAACTCTGACATGTCCATGAAAATGGTCAAAAATGGAATCTTCTAAAAATACCAGAAAAAATGTCGTTATAACGAGTAAAAGTGTCGATATAACGAATTTATATATTAAGTAAATGGAGTAGGGACTTTCAAAAATGTCGTAATAACGAGATTTGTCGTTAAAACGAGTGTCGTTATAACGAGATTTGACTGTATTTACTAATGAAGTACCTATATAAGGCGGATAATTTATCTTTCTAAGTAAGGAAAAAACTGAAAGTCACCAGAGTGAAATAGTAGCATCTAAACTTGAGGTCTCCATCGCGGTTTAAGTCTCGATGGTAATTGAGCTTGTTATTCTGTACTTGACCCTATCTCAGAGTGCCCTATTTGTATGTAATTATTCTAATTGATCCTGAAGAGAAAACCGTCTGAAAAATCCTTTAGAGGAGTCTATTTCACCCTAGCCCAGAGTACTGTACCATTTAAAGTTCCAAATGAATCACCGAAAGCCAATTAACATTTTCATCACAGGTCATGCCATTGAGTGTGGTTGGTTTCTTCTGGTTGAAGCCAAGCATCAAAATGACGATGGATTGAGGGATTTGGCCATCAAGCATTTCATTGACAATCCACTGGAGTATGGCACGGACAAGGAACATGATGGACTACTTTATTACGTTGATGTTGATGGTATGTGCAAAGTTCTTATTTTATTTTGAAAATTAAGTGACAGAACTTTTTGAAAAACCTCAACCTAACTTCTTTACCCAACAAAATTTCAGAAAGGCATCTTTAGTAACTTTTTATTCATATTTCAAAGAGAAGTTAATGATCTAATGTACAGGGGTCTATCGATATTACGACATATTTTCAGTTCAGAAAAGGTTTCATTTACAAAATAAACCTCTCGAAATAACGACAATCTCCCGGTTTAACATTTTGCATGCTTCCCAAATGTGTCGTTAAATCGAGAGACCCCTTATTTCAATGAGTCTTTGCTTTCAGAAGAACATAAACACTGAAAATCGTCTAAAACTATTTTAAAACGTAAAATACGAAATTTGACCAAAATTCTTGAAAAGTTTAGAATTTACAAACAAAAAATGAATTAAAATACCTAACTCATTTCAGGCTACTCTCCAACCCAGTTAGAATGGGACATGAAGCTTTGGTGGGCTCATAATGAGACAATGATTGCCTTACTCATGGCTTATGAGGCAAAAAAGGATGTTAAACAATGGACGGCCTTTAAAAATGTCACAGACTATTCATATAACCATGTGAGAATGAGACAAAAGATTTATTAGAGCATAAATCAATAGAAACCCATTCGTTTAACCCTTTCGAGCCTAAGCACATCAGAAAACTTTGACCATTGAAACGAAATGTATGTTATTCAAAATTTTCATGTTGAAGAGCTAGGTAAGAAGGTAAAAATTAGGTGAATGAATAATTAATTTACCATATAAAGTAAAAATATCAGAATTCAATCTATCTTAATTTTTACTCCCCATCATATCAAATTCAAAATTTCCATTATTGTTACGGAAAAATAGGGTAAGCACGAAATGGAAAAATTTTTGAAATTGAAAGATGTAATATGAGGTGCCGCAACGGACTTTGGCAATTAAATTTTTTGCGTAATTTTGAGAAAACAGCGTTTTAAGTTTTCAGTTATGTAGTAATTTCATTGAAAATGTTATCTTAAATCTCAATTTCCGCATAGGAGAAAAGAGATAATTGAAAAATTCTTTTTGGTAGTGAAAGATTAATTCAAACTACAATTGACTAGGGTGGGCTTTAAAAATCACAAATTTCACAATAATTTCCAAAGTCCGTTGCGGCACATCATTTATTAAAACTAATGATATTTTGAAGCCACAATTAATCCTTGAGCATGTTGATGTTTAGGATTTAGATTGAAAATCCATTCTTTCCTCTTTTCAATTTTTCTCCATAAATATTATATTCAAGTAGACATAAATAAATTTTGAGATTCATTTTTTTTTCAAATGATCATTCATCTTTTTTCCATGAATAATCTATTTACGAGATATGATATTTTAAAGAAGTATTTTGAAATGCAATACTAATCTGTTCCAATAAAATTGGCCGGACAGAAAATGAAATAAGTGTCCCGTTGAAATTGTCTAAAAATTTGGAAAAAAGTTAATTTTCCTGTTTGCCAATTATGTTAGGACGGAGAAGTACCTCCCAGAACAATTATTCATAAAAATTTCAATTTCTTCTTTCTTTAATTGTTATTGAAAATTATTAGTTCTGTTTGAAGAAAATGATTTTCCAGATATTTCTTTTTAATTAGAGATTCCTTTGTCTTTGAAAAATGTTTTTAAGGCCCACAGCAAGGTGTTTATTACATTATTGTCAGATGATATAGCTTAAGTGTGCACAGTATCTTTCAATTCTTAGAATTAAACCAATATAGGAATTTTTAATTATATGGTTCTTGAAAGATTATTCTTTTTGACTTTCAAACATTTTTTTTTCATAAAAGTTCAAACATCTTTTGATATCTTAATTCAGTGTTGTTATAAAGATTTATCATAGGCATTAACATCTTTGCAATTAAAGAGTCTGCTTCTAATAGGCTCCGGACCAAGCTATGTAGTGAAAGTAGAAAATGATCTTGTGAACAGAGGGGACCATTTTAAAAGTTGTACTTCAGCATAAAAACAAACACACAGGAAATATTTTGTCATTATATCAAATTTCCAGGTCGCTATGGTTCCTTAAATTTACTTCAATGGGTGTCATTTTTGTCACAAATATCACTATTTTCTCTTCCATTGAGAAGAAGAAAATTTGTTAAAATGAAAAAAATGTTTGGCAAAATCTTGACTTAAATGGTCCCCGCTTGGTTTTAAGCAATTTTGTTTTTTGGTCCTCCCCCTACTTCTAAGGGAATGAAATTGAAAATACTGAACATTCCAAATCATTAACGGGGGGGGGGGGGGGAGATTACAAAAGTTATGGTCATGTATGGAAATCAATGTGCAATTAATTATCTGAAAAACTTCTTTAAATGATGTACAGCACACATTGTTAAGGCAATTCGAAATTAAGTTTATATTATTGTCATTTTTTGCAAATCATCCTTATTGTTGAAAAAAGTTTTCTTCTGAGTTAATAACTCTTATAAGAGCATATCTTTGAAAAAGTTGTTATTTTAATACGTTTTTGTTAGAATTTGGATAATATTTGGAAAGTGGTTTGCAGTTCTAACCTTCGTTTTATGTTACGGTGGTTACACACAAGTCGTGATTTAAAAAGTGGGGTTTATTCCATCATTAATGAAAAATGCTCACCCAATTTAGAAATTATTTAAATACAGAGAGTACTCAGTGAATCTCATTAAAGTTGGACACAGCTAAAAAATTATTGAAGCAAATTAGTAAAATGGGACACTCGTTATTTTATCCATACAGTCAATTTCAGTGGGAGGAGCAGTAACGCTGTATTTTAGTTTAGGATTAAGAAATATTAACTAAATAAAACACTCAGATTTATCTCCACTGTTTGGCCAATTTCAATGGGACACTCAGATTTAACTCCATTTGGCCAATTTCAATGGGACAAATTAGTAAAACCTAAGATCACAGTTTAAAAATCAGAGGGCAAAACTTGGAATCAACTTTATTGAATTGTATTGCCAAAGACCCTTACTCACCATGATATAGTTTTAATTACGATGAGTGGTTTTATGAAGTACTTCACAATGCAGTTTTATAATTTTATTTTTTATTTAATTACTTAATGACAATTATTTGAGATGTTATAGAACACCTTGACTTGTGTGTTTACACCCTACCAACTAAAAATGTTTAAAATTTGATAAAACTTTTAAAATATCATTCAAAATTGAAAATAAGATAGATGTGGCGAAGAATTAATTTGCAGACTCTTTGGAAAAGCAAAGAACTACTAGGGTGGCATTAATAAATCTTACTCATAAAGATGTTATGAAAATTGATACTATAAATATTGCATCTTCAAAATTCATATTAACAAAACATGGCATTTCAAACTTCATTTATGAATATGATTTGGTCTTTTTTAAGAAAATTTATTTGAAATTTGCTCGAATTTGGAAATTCTTTCATAGCAACACATCAATGAAATACGAATTTTGAAAAGTTTGTTCAAAAATATTGGTTACCGTAAATAATTATTATTTGCAAACTATTCATTGAGATACATTTTTACTTACTTTTTGCATATTTTGTCATTTTGCAAATACATTTCCTTATATTTTGTGAAGTAATCTAATCTACTTTTTTCTACAAAAAAAAAATAAAAATGTCGCAACATTTTTTATTTGCAAAAATAATTTAGGTAAAAAGTTCACGCATGTCATCAATGTACTTCTTCTCCTTCTTCTTGTGTTTGAAACTTTTTCTATTTTTCATCGTATCTCGTAAAAGTTATTCATGCGAAAAGAGATTAATTTCAAAACATATTTTTCCACCTACAGTTTTTTAAGTTCTTGACAGAATTTCTGTGATAGAGAGTTGGATTCTTTGATTGTTTTCACTCATGAAAATAGAATTAGTTGAAACATTCATTTTGTAGAAGTATTGCATTTGCACCATTTTGGGGTTAACAAAACCTATGGGGTGATTATTTAAAGTGAAAATGGAAAATTTTGATGATTTTAATTTTTGTATTAATCACCAAATTTTTGGTTATTATCCTCTACTTTACTGTATATGCCATATCAAGAGAACTTAAATCCTAATATTATTGTGACAAATTATTTCCAACTTAATATCACAGAAAAGTGCAGACTCAAGTTTAATTCCAAAGCTAATTTTGAGATATATTCTTTCACATTCTGATTTTTGAAAGGTGGTATAAATTTCAATTTCTTTTCACAACATTGGCACACTATAACCTCAGTCCCATTAAAATAAGTATGATCAAATAAATTTCATTCCTCAATTTATCTGAAATTGATTGAAGGGAAATGGGAAGCAAAAGGCTTCTTTTTTACCAAGAAAAATGTTATTGTCACAGGCACAATGTAAAATCATAATTAGCTAATTTCACAAATTTTAATTGGACTGAGTTTGTTATCTCCCTTTTTAACAACACGTTTTATTATCCTTAACACTATCTTTTTACAGCATAAAATATTCGATGTATTGAACAAAATCTACATCAGCAAGAGTATTATTAGCTATAGAAAGCTCTCATTACTCAACAAGAATCTCAATCTCAATGTTATGCAGATATTTTATATGAATCCCTATATGAATCCTCGATTTGGTACTTGCTACTATTATTACCATTATTATCCATATCATAGCCAGTTCGTTCAATGTTTATCTAAATGCAACAGAGTAAGTTATTTTTTTCAGATATTCTTTTACAGTTTTGTTTTCTATTTCAAAGTGATATGGGACTCCCAAGCATTCACATATTTATTTGCATACATGCTACTTAGTGGTTTTATTGTCATAATATTGGGGGCTTATAAACAGACATGCATGGGAAAGCTCATACATGGTGGGGGGGGGGTGATTTTATTCAGACTATCTGTATTTAATTGGCTTAAAATGAGATATAGGTGTTTTGGAAAAGTTGAAGTAATCAATTTAAGTACACTGTATTTTGTAAAACATGTTCTCTGAGGTCTTTTATAATTGAATATTCATGTTAAATTGTCATTAAATGTATTAATTTAGATTATGTTCTAAAATTAAAAGGCATGATATTTATTTCCAAGAAAGATATTCTTTTTTATTCAACTGGATTGTTTCAATGAAATTGATTTAGAATTTGACCAAGTTCAACTTTTCCCCTCCTACTTTTGCAGACCAAATGAATAATCATATTGCTTACAGTGTTCATTCAAATAATTGTGTGCTTATGTTTGCTTATATAAAGTTATGAAAAAGTTGCTTTTATTGATTTATTATAGGTAATTTCCAGTAACTAAAGCTACCATAATGCTTTTTATTTAATACATCATGGCACTTTATCTTCAAATTTTACAGACATATGGGTTCAAACATTTTAAAACACATTCATTACGTACATAATGATAAAATTCTGGACTAAATTGTCTCAAGCTAAGATTCCTAAGAGAATTTTGATTGTCTTGAAACTTATGATGATGAAGATAGGTAATTTCAATGGTTTTCTCACTTAGCCATTTTTGAGTGGACGGAGTTGTGTGTCTTAATTTGGCCTTAATGATACAAAATGCAGAAGCAGTATTTAACATCACTTTTCCATTGCTCACACACACTTGCATTCAAGTCATAGAAATTTCCTACAATCTATACACAAGCCTAAAATAGAGATGAATTATACCAAAAGAAAATTTGTATCTCATAGATGAGAGATAACATTCTGTTGAGTGATAGTTTTGAGCACTCTACAGCCAAACAGTAAGGGAGAAAAAGAGCAACCCTGTCATTGCAACTTCAGTACACTCCATACTTCAGCCAACAGCTTGTTTATCTAGTCGTGATCTCATGAGTATATCTGCAACCTTTAGATTGCAGTGTGAGTGCTTGAGAGTAATATTAATGTTTTCTTAATATTCTGTGTCATGCGATACACTGACAATTATTTGTCAAATGTCGTCTTTGTCGTATGGTTGAGAGCTATTAATGTATTTCTATAGAGTACAAAACTGTCATTCATTTTCTGCTAAGGAAGTTATGAATATATATCTCTTTCGTAATGATGAAAAGAAAAGGTAGAATGTTGGCTAGACTGAAAGAAAAAGAAAGAGAGATAAGGAGGATGTTTTCTGTGTCATTCATGACTAACTTAGTTGGACGTAAAAAATTAGGGTGTTGAGGTTTAAAGATGCCTGATAATTTTTAGACATTTTTTGGAGAACTTCAGTTTTAAAAAAGAAATGTATTTTAGAACATGGAGGAGCATTTACAATTCATAATTTATTTACAAAATTTTGGAAGAAAATTGCAGAATTAACAAATGATGCAAGCAGTATTTTTCAGATCATTTCCAGGGCCTAATATATTGGAACAATTATGTAATGTAAACAACCAATTCAAAACAGGTGATACTTTAAAAATTGAAACATTTAATATTCTAAATCAATCAACTAAATAAACGCTTATTGTTATGCCACACAGTAACTTTCATTGATTGAAAAAATTAGATTCTATTGTTATGAAAAATTGCACAAATAGCATTAAGGTTTGCTCCTCTTTATGTAATTCTTTCGGTTTAATCCTCATGTTTGCTTGTTATAAAGATGAAAGATACATCACATTTACATGTTTTCGTTTTCTCAATTTATTTTTCCTCGTGGTAATGATCAATTTAAATGATGCTTATCCTTAAATGCTGGTTATGCAAATTGCGATTCTTTTCCCTCCTCATAATAATCGATATTTTGTGACATATTAATTATTGGTTTTCCCGAAAAGACCCGATCTTCAGCCTCACTCATTTGCATAATTCATTAAGTTTTAACAAGTTCTTGAGCAAAAATGGGGAACTCATACTCAAAAATCAATTTTAGTTCTATTTTTTGCCTTTTTACATAAAATCCCCAGCTTAGGAATTTCTGCAAAAATGCTAATTTCTGTCAATGTTCAAATAATATTCATGTTTTCTTTTATTGATAACCTTTACAAAGTAAAAACAAGAGGATTTCCAGATATGGTGCCTCATTCTAAAATTTAAATCCCACAGAAGGTCATAAATGTCATTACAGGAAAGATTTCAGTTTTGACAATTTGTTTAATCTCCACCAAGAATTTCAGGAGTATAACCAATGGATATCCCTTTATTACAACCCTATGAGTCTTTAGAGCTTACACATTTTTATTTTGCCAAAGATAGATTGATTATTTAAAAACAGAATGCTTCCTTTTATTTAATAGATAAGAGCACAATTTCATTAGAATTGAAATCATAACCTCCCGCCATGATTCTCAAATTACTCTAAAACTTGTCAGTTTGAAACTAACTCGCTATCTCTCATTGAAATTTAGGCCTTCTCATTCAACATGAAATAGTTTAAACCCATAAAACAAATACAACTTAGGCAAAAGATGGTCTAGAAATAGCCCAAATATTAATTATCTTGTTTCAATATTTCTCTCGTGTACAACTTGTTCGATGATGCTCATCTGTTTTTCTGCATATTTGTAAATAGTAAAGAGGCATTTATTTAAGACAGGAAATAGTGCGAAAGCAATTTTTAAAAAACGACAAACAGGTCAACCCTCAAACTGATGCGATGATTTATCTAACCTTATTAGTACACCTGGATCAAGGTTAATATTGTCATTCATTTTATCATAATACTTTTAAAGGGTTAAGAAGTGACCCTTCAATTTGAATCAACTGTTTGATTGCATATCTAAAAGATTGGAACTGAAGTATTGGATTGTTCAAATGAAGAAATTTAGAATTTATTGAAAAAATTTTGACTGTGAAAAATGTTGATGTTGCAATTTCTAGCTGTTTTAGAATTCACGAGATCTTTTCTTTTTGGGTAAATGTGTATTTTTATTGCTTGTGTGCTATACATTTTGACATGTTTTCAAACATATTAAACCCACACTTCATCATTCAAACAATAGACAAAAATTCATTTTCTAACGCCAAACAAAAGATCTTTAGATAACATATAATTATGATTGTTTACTTCAAAATTACCCTGAAATTATAAGCACTTCAAAATCACTCACAAATTTTCACAGAATGACTCTCAATGTCGATCAAAGATAGATGCATGTAACAGAACTGATCTCTGTGCACTGTTTATTTTACATTACCTGAATTAGAAAATTGATACAGTTCCCTCAGTCCAAAGCAAGCAATTTGTTGCAATTTTACAAATTTTTTATCAAAATTGATGAACCTATTTTGAAAGGAAATCTCATTTTATTGGATTCCTTATTAATATTAATAAGAAATATGTAATAAAAAATTCGCGAGTCATCAGCATTGGTGATAAATAACAAATTGTAAATGAAACATTGTTTATCACAGTAAACAAAACATTGTTTACAACTAGAACAAAATGTTTATAAAAAAGTAAAGTTCAAATTAGGACCTGAAAACCTCATG
>JAOWAT010008129.1:0-12630 GCA_028571025.1 Longipedia americana | reverse complement strand
ATTCATTCATTCTTTTCTATTTCATTCTGAATGAATGAATCAAGTTCAAGCTTGTTTTACATTTTTGAATGAATGAACAGGGATGCAACTTGAATTAACCCCGTTTAACCGGGGTGCTATTTTAAGGCAAATAACGGGATTTTTAATGAAATTTAAGGCCAAATACCGGGGTTTCCAATGATAATTTTGGAGACAGTTTTATGAATGAAAATGATGCTGAATACGAAAGTTATATATGATGAACCGTTATGAAAACTAGCTCTCCGGTGGAATGCTATAAACTTGCAGTCTTTGTTTTTCCACAAAAATATCAAAACTGAGATCCAAAAAACTGAGCAAAATTCAGAAATACAATATTTATAGAATTTACGAAATAAAAGTCTTTCCTATACTTTTTTGCATTTTTTGCGTAGCCATTTTTTGTGCAAAGTTAATTTTCTTGATCATTCATTATTTTTATGAGAAAGTTCTATTCACAGACAAATTTTGTCTTTTTTCTCAAAAACTCAAATTTTGGAAAAACTGAGCTACTTTTCCTACAAAACTAAGCCAAATGTACAAAACCTGAGTTCAAAAATTCGCAAATATGAAAGCAATACTTTACAAAATTGTAAATGGGAATTCCACTCAAGAAGGAGAACGTCAAAAACTGCCAATTTTCATAAATGTGTTAATAATTCCTGAAATGACCATCTTTGCTAATTCTTATGAAGTAAAATTTTGGACCAAATTGCTAAAATTTGGTAAAGGTTATTAAATTGTTCTTTAGAATTTGTAATGGTAGTCCAAAGTACATGTGGTACCCTGCTTATTTAACAGATTTTGACCTACTGATTCCAAAAAACCCTTCTTTTGAAAAAAAATTGCGTTTTTAGCCATCCTACCAACAATTCAAGTTTAGAGGATTTTTTATAATTTTCTAATTTTAACAGAGGAAGTATTCTAAAATCTAGTCTAAATCTAAAATATTTTTATGTCTAATGATAGAAAGTCATATCTTTACATCATGCTTGACCAATGAGCAATATTTTCTTTATCCAAACTTCAAAATTTCCCAGATTTTCAGCAGAATTTAGAATACGTACTTACTTTGTGCAATTCGAGAAAATACCAGAATTAACCAGATAATTAAAGTGCAGGTAGGATGGCTAAAAACGTAAATTTTTTTTCAAAATAAGGGTATTTTTGGAATCAGGAGGTCAAAATCTGTTAAATAAGCCTGGCACCGCATGATTTTGATTTTTTTTGGAACACCCTACTTATAGTAATGATATGAGTAAAAAATTTCAAAAATGCCAGTAATACAGATTATTGTTTGTACCTTGGACTCTCATTTCAAATTATAACAAAAACTTTAGCTCTTGCCAAATTTTAGCGATTTGGCCCAAAAGTTTACTACATAAGAATTAGCAAAGATGGTCATTTCAGGAATTGACACAAATGTGCAACTTAAATTTTGATAAACGGTCACAAAATTTTCATTTCATTAAAATTTGGGTCGAATTTTAAAATTGTGAAACTTTATAGAAATATTTTTTGGGTTACTGTACCTATTTTTATATAAACACCAATGTCCTAATTCTTGAGTTACATATCTTTTAAAGAATTGTTTATGAGATTATATACTTTTTGCTTGTAATTCCTACTCACAATTTTGTAATGTCTACAACGTGCTAAAGAATAAACCTAACTCAAAGCAAAAAGTCATCCTTTTTTAGGGTCAATTATGAATAGGTGTATCTTTCGTAACTTATATTTTCAGAGAAAATATAATTTTTGAGAACTCGAAAAAATATACAAATAACGGGGTATTTAGCCCCGTTATTAATCAGGTCTAGAAGTACCGGGGCTACCGGGGCCAGGGGTGCCCCGGTACCGGGATTTTGCGACTATTTAGTCGGAGTTGCATCCCTGCTTTACTGAGAGATGCGATGGCAGGTTAGAGGAACTTCCAATGTTTAGACAATTTCAATTAACATTCTGGTCATGGAGTCTATTTATTTACAAATGAAAAAAAGTTCAATACATGTTTAATTACGGTTTTACCTTGCACAAAAGGCCGGATCATAGGATGACTTCAGTTCTTGTTCTTAATCCTAAACGAAAGAAGATATTTTTGTTTTCCTTCTTGTTTCTTCTTTCAAAGAATTCTCTCCTACAAGGGACTGACTTTTCTTAAATATACTACAACCAGAAAATAGTATTTATTAAAACAATCAGACCAAAATTAAGCCATGATGTTGATTTGGGCAACTCTTTTTAGCAACTAGTTGCTTCAGCTTTTTTTTATTAATAAAAAGTTGCTCTAATGGATAACTTTCAAATTTTGCTAAAACAGAGCAACTTTTTACTAATAAAACGTTGAAGCAAGTAGTTGTCCTAATCAACATTATAGCCTTAAAATTTTCATATTACTTCATTAATCTGCTTTCATTGAATTATGGGACTTTTTGGGACATTTTACTAAAATAATATCATTGTGTGCTATGTTCTGAAGCTCCAATCCTTGTTCTCATTCAATGTCTAATGCACAACTTTTTCTCTTTATTTTTCAGATATCGGGAATTTTATTTTGCAACTGCTGCTAAAACCTTGAAGAAAGAGGAAGAAGAACAAACAAAACATTTTTCCAAGACAGAAAAAAAGCTATAAAAAAAGAATTAAATAAAACGACGTTTAACGGATAAGAAGAAAGACAGCGTCGTTCCATTGCAATCGAAACTTTCAAACATTCAATTGAAATATGTTTTAAATGCAATACAATTGCAATACTACAACAGGAAAAAATCTAAGGACATAAAAACAGATTTTTTTTACATTATTGTGTTCGGCATCATTTGTTGAAATTTAATTCCTAAATTCTTGAATGTTACCAAGGAGATAGTTGCAGTAAAAAAAGATTGACGTAGAAGATTTTAATCACCACAAAAAAGTCACATTGCAAAAAAGAAAGAAATTAGGAAGAAGTCCGTTTCGCATTATTGCAAAAAAAGGTCATACCCGTACTGCAAACAATTCACCACAATCCTACTGCAATAAAAACATTTACACGACAAAACACACCTCAAAAATAAGATTTACTGCAAAAGATAATATCTACACTGCAAAAAATACAATTTGCGTTGCAAAAAAAATTAAAAAGTAAAGATTTGCAACATCGTGTTTTTCCCACGAAATGGGTAAGAAGAAACAGAAGGTGAGATGGACAACAGTTGAAAATGGTTTCTTTGCAGGAGGCGGCGAAGAAGACGGCTCTGGCGTAGTTGGTGACGTCATCATGGCAGCCAATGGCACAGTCGGCTATGATGACACTTCGGCAGTCATGATTATAACATCAGAAAATGGAGGTGGCGATTCACAGGAGGATGAATCCGCTGACAACACAGCTGCTACCAGTCCAGCTCCCAGCAACAGCACACAAAATGGGTCAGCCTACAATGGCTACAATGGCAATGGCGGTCAGCATCATCATTCATCCTACAATAACCACAAATCGCAGTACTTCAATAACCACTACAATAACCACTACAATGGTCACGGTTATCACGGAGGCGGGGGACCTCCTCCTAGGAGGTACTGGACCCACAACAATGCTCCTGTGGCACCTCGCTTTGAAAGGAAGGCTCAACAAGAAGCTCTGAATGCAGCTTTACAAAATGGAGATGCCGCTTATGCTGAGGATCTTCCAAATGGTTTCACAAAAATACGCTCAAAAAACTTGGATGTTCTTTTCAAGAGAGATTATTATGCTCAATATGCTCAAAGACTGAATACCAGCTACTCCACTGGATCCAGTATTCAAGGTGATGAAGACAGAGAGGACTGCACACTTGATGGCGTGGAAAATGGTGATGATGCCGCTATTACTCAAGAGGCGATTAATGAAGTTGAAGAGGAAGAGGAAGGAGTTGCACCAGAAGCAGCAGGAGAACAAAATGGTGAAAATACAGAAGAGAAAGTTGCCAGTGATGAAATAATTGAAGGTGAAAATAACACTGAAGACAAAACCGATGAAGGAGACATCAGTGAGAATGCTCCAGAAACAGAAGAGAAGCCAGCACAACCAACGGTTTCCTCTTCAACTAGTCAAATCAACACCAATGCAACTCCATTCTATCCAAGCGGATATCAGTTTCCTTCTTCAAGTACTTCAGCCACAACTCCTTACAGTGGTGGCAATGTGGCAGCGTGTGGCAACAGAAGTGGTCGGCCCAATTTGTACCTTTATTCTCCGTCTTCAAACACAATGATTCCCTGTGAGGAGATTATTATACCCAATCCAGTCATGAGCCCGGAAGGGCCGGTCTATCAAGGTCCCTCCAATATCTATTTGGCATTTCCTTCAGATTTCAGTCCAAATGGACCCGGGCATTATATACCTCAGCCCCAATATCCCGGTTCAGCAGGGGCCAATGGAGGTCCTCAAGCAAATGTACCAGTAACATCTGTGGCCAATGGCCCACCACCACCCACACAACCCCCACACATGATCCAATACGATCAATACGGAGTGCCTTATCAGTCATATCATCATCACCCTGGTGGGCCAATCCCACACCATCCTCCCCCTCCTCCTCCAGTTCCAACAGGGGCAGGGACCCATCCAACCTTCATCAGTCGGGAACACAGCATGTACCAATCAGCTACTTCCTCCGAAGCAGGCACCGATGGTCCCAGCTCAGCGGAATCCACAACGCCCCACAGCCCACCAGACCTCTCCGTCTACTCACCCGCCAATTGGGTAGCAGATCAATCGGCCAACAACTCTTCTTCGTCCACTCACACGTGTCAATCTGAACCATCCCCAATGGTCTCGCCGCCCTATCCAACCAATCCATATGTCAACCAGCAACACGGTGCATACTACAACAATCATATTCCTTCTTCAGTACCAAACGGTTGGCACCAACACGGCACCAATGGCAGGCATGCATCCTCTAACCATAATCACAACCATCACCAGCATCATCATTATCATAATCGTCATTACAATCGCCACAATCATCATTCTCATCATCATCATCATCAGAACCATCATCTGGAAAGTTCAACGGTTCCCACATCTGCAGATGATCGTTCTGAGGAAGATGAAAAGGTGATCACCATTAAAGAGGCCGTTTCTTCTTCAAAGCCAATATCAGCAGCCGCTAAGCAGCAGACTGACCCTGAACAAAGCGGTAAGCGGCCCTTGCCACACATACCGGGATTACCTCCAGATCAAATGGTGAAGAAGCAACAAAAGAAGAAAAGGAAGAAGAAACCTCAGCCCTCCTCAACCTCATCCTTGTCCTCTTCCCAGTCACAAGTGATGGTACAATCAGAAGAACACAGAGGTTCTTCATCATCGGATGACTTGGTGGCCGAAAAACAATCAGCATCAGCAGCGCTTCACCACACAAAAATATTTGAATCCATCGATTCGGATCACCCTGTTAGCAATTTATCTCCCAATGACTCTGTCACAATTACAAGGGAACAATCGTTTGAGTCCAATATTGATGAAATCGCAATATCAACAACTTCATCCTCCTCCCATGTCTCTCCTATTCATAATAACTCTTCCTTGCTGGAAGCGGAAACAGATGAACAAATAACCATTACTGTGTCGCCCCCTGTTGAGCTCATTGAAAGACAAGAGGAAGCAGAAACTATCATCGAGCTTAATGAAGAACAAATTGTCATTAATAAAGAAGTCCAAGAAGAAGAAAGAGAAAAAGAGAACAAAATTGTGCAATCCCAAGAAATGATTACTACTATTCCTACAGAAAACAATTCTACAAATATTACTACTCCAATGATGTCAGATGAGGCGTGCGTTCCAGAGAAGGAAACCGCCTCAGCCCCAATTGTTGATAATTCTGTTGAAGAAAACACTATTGAAGCATCTGATGATGCTTCCAATGATATTATTCAATCTGAAACTACTAACCCCGATGAAAATGAAAACAATGTTGCAACATACCAAGCTGTGAATAATACTATGAATAATGATAATTATGATAAAGTGTGTGATGTGCCTACTGTGACTGAGAACGTCAAAGACACTTCCTCTGTTCCAGATGCAGATGCAAAAGACCTTCCTAAAAATTGTGATGACAAATCAGATGCAGCTGCTGACAATAGTGCAGCTGAAATTGCAGCTGTCTCTGATTCAGATCTGATTGGTGCTAACGCTGCTGCTAATAATTTTAGTGCTGCTGATACTGATCCAATCGTTACTATTGATAATGATAGTGAAATAAAAATTGATGACTCAGAAACCGTTACAATTGCTCAAGATGAAGCCTCTTCAATTAAGGTTTCTTCAACTAGTAACTCTACAGAGTGCATCAAAAATACTCCTATTGCTTCAGCTGCTGTACAGGGTGTTTCGAATGGCAACAATTTCCAGAATAATAAACGCAACAGAAATAAGAAGGATCGATTCAATAGCAAAAATGCTAATTCCTCAACTCAAAATAACTCCAACAACAGAAAGCATCAATCAAAGTCGCAACCCTCAAACTCAGATGACAAATCAAACAATTCCAGTTTCGAAAATACGCATTCTGATAACAATTCTTCAACTGGGGCACCGAAAAAGCTTTACAGTGCAGTGTGCAAAAGTATTGATCAACAGCAACCACTCACAAACGGTTACACTTCACCTCAAAGCAGTGACAGCCAAAATTCATCGCCCAAACGAGAAATTCCTTCCATCAAAAATTCGCTTAATTCAAATGTCTTTTCAAATGGTAATCATTACAAAAGCGATTCTGAAGGTCTGCCTACGAATGGTCATGATGAAGGGCAGTGGGAGCAGCTCCCAAAGGAATTGCAAGAAGGGGAGTGGGAAACAAATACGGGCAAAAAGTCCAGAAGAAATCGCTACAAGAAAGGTGCAGGAAACGAGCAACAACAACAACAACAACACTCGATGAAAAGATCCATTTCCAGCAGTGTTACTGAGGTCAATCAAGATGACTCGAGAAAGGTGGAGACTACTACTACTCCAATTGAAGTCAGTGTTGAAAGAGAAAAATCTATTTCTTCTTCTTCAATTTGCAATAATGAAAAGGAAATTTCTTCTCCTTCTTCTCAAGAACATAATGAGGAAATGTTGAAGACAGAATCTGATTCATATCAGAATCTCATTTCTTCTTCTGAAAAGTCAATGCTTGTTAACGAGAACAAAGGCAGTAGCAGCATCAACACAATCAAGATAAGGCATAAAAGCGAAGATTTAAATGCATCAGTTTCCCAGAAAAACAAGAAGGAATTTAATCAGATTGCAGCTGATGCTTCCTCTGTTGCAAATGTGAACTCCAACAATGATGAATCTGAAATTTCATCTGGATCAAAGAAATCAGCAGCACTGGCTAACAAGAAGCGTAAGAAGCGTTCCAGTCTGGACACGTCTGATAAGCCATCGGTGACAACCCGGCCAGTTCTGATCCAGGACGGGGCCATTGAAATTGCGTCATTGGGCGGCGGCTTTCGGCGTATTAAGCGCGCTTCGGAAGTACTGGACGGCTGCCACATCGATCAGGCGGTGCGTCAAGGGCATTTAGACACGCTGTTCATCAGCGAAATCGGCGTGGGAATGGGCACGGGTCCGTTCTGCATCGGGAGACTCAAACAGGGCAAGTACTCCCCTCCGGACAGAACGCACGAAATCAGTCCCTTCATCGAGGAGAGCAAAAAGAAGCTGGAAGATGAAGAAGCTGCTGCTAAAGATGATAATGATGATGAAGAGGATGAAACCACCCAAGAAGCTCAAATCACGGAGATCACTGAAGAGGACGCTACTCAAGAGATGGAGGATAAACTCAATACGGATATTGCTCTCGATTAAAGGCATACTGACATGAAGTTTTGGTGCAGACATTGGTGAAAATGATTGATGATTACGTTTAAGAATCTTTGGAGTTTTAAGACTTATTTTTGGTAAAAAGCTGGTTTAAGATTAAGTTTTTAATCACAAATTTTATGCTTATTAACCTAACAAACATACCTTTAAAAACTTCGCCAACAATTTCTAAAATCTATCATCAATCTTGTATTTATGAATTACTATTTTTACAGGACAAAGGAAGTATTTTGGATGACATTCAATCAATCTCGTTGTAAATGTTTTCTCTGAGGAGCAATGTGTATCCAAATAACTTCTGATCAGTCTGCCTTGAAGGGCAATGAATTCTGGATACAAATTAAATTTACAGGCCACTTTCTTAAATATTGGCTCAAGATCTTTTTCAATGAGTCTTAAGAAAATATTTTCTCCTACTAAGAAATGAAACAGAATTAGTATAAATATAAAACCTGCACAGTTCCTTGCAAAGATTTTGATTTATTATTTTTTCATTGACGAATATCAAGCTCCAATATGGTAATATATTAGTTACTATCTCTGTCCCATTGATTTATAGGAAAGTTACTTTAAAATGAACAATTTAATGGGACAGTGTTAGTATGATTTCATAATTTAAATCATACTAAAGACTGAACATTCACTTTACAAATTGTGTAGATTTTATATTTACTGCTTTTTTAAAATGGTGCCATTTAATGAAATGTCAATCTCAACCTTGAATCTTTGTATTGAACGAAAAGGATGTCAGTATCTTGAAGACTTAATCAATGGATAAATAATAAGGTCTAATTTTTAACATAGTGGACTGAAAACTACTTTAATGACTGCAATATATTCTCAAGGAAGGCTAAAAAATCAATTTTTGAACAATTTTCTACCAAAAGATTCGAATTTTTCGTAAAAATGTTGAAAAATATTTTATTCATATTTAATAAAATTGCGAGAAAAAACTTTTTCGTTTTTGAAGTTCATCCAAAATATTCTTATTAAATTTGATTTGTCTACTCCCACGGGACCATTTAGGAAAATATATTTATGTAAATGTGAGACCAAACAGCAAGCACCTACATCGTAAATTATGTGAATACACAGTGGGACATTGTTATACTTTCATTATCAGAAACTAAAGAGAAAGGAGAAATTCCGTCAATAGTATAATACAAAGATTCAGGGTTGAGAAACATTATAAGACTTCTAGTGCTATAGGGTGTTTGAGATCACAGTCAGTTATTTATTTAACCCAAGCAAAATATCCTTCAGGTTATTGATGAGGATTTCTCAAATGGTCAATTTCAGGCATTTTTTGTATTAATTCTTCTAACTCTTTAGGATGTGGGTATTTTAGACGTCGCGAGATTGTTTGGACGTGGACTGGCTACTGTTGCACAGCTTGGATAAACGAATATTGAAAATATAGAAGACACAGCTGGACAGAAGATTGTTTATTTAAATACATGAAATAATTTATAATGTGTTTTATGTTATTTGGATAATTTCTTAATTAATGTCTTTGCAATAAAAATGTCGAAAAAACCTCAAGAATAGAGTTTAATTAACTGAATATGTTGTTGAAGCAAAGCTTTCTAATGATTGTCATTTCCTTTAGACAAATTCATTTTATTCATTTTAAATTGAATTGAATGAATTTTCATGCAAAACATCTGCAAATGAGACGCATCAAAATACAATACAATGTCTTCGTCAAACATCAAACCTAATTTTCTAACCCCAAAGCAACTTTTGAAATCAATTCCAGACCCCTTGAGAATATTTTATAGGGACAGAAAAACTTATAGACTTTGGTTTTTCTGTCTGTTACTGAAAAAATTAATCGAAAATCCATGTTTAAGCAAAAGAGTGGCCAAATTCATAGCTTCTGAGTCTCGTTTCTTTCACATTCATAAGACCTCTTTTCAATTTGGGTCCTTGAGTTTATTGGCAGGAAGGCAGGCTTTTTTTAGGCTGTGTTTCAGATGAGAAAATGTTTCCGAGGAAAACATTTCCGGCGGCAATGTTTTCAAATTCCGGGAAAGTTCATGCAGTAAATAAATCTGCAAAAACAAAATAGCTTCGAAACAAGATGTTTCTGAAACCTTTTTCATTCTGAATATTTGTTTCATTTGAGACATTTTCGAAAACATTGCCGAGGAAAACATTTCTGGCGGAAATGTTTTGAAATTCCGTGAAAGTGTATACAGATACAAATTAGGAGACATTCAAAACAAAAATGCAAATTCATTTGATTTTCCCATGCCATCCTCATATCCCATATACATTACTTTGATTCAACTTTCCCGGAATTTGAAAATATTGCCGCCGGAAATGTTTTCCTCGGAAACGTTTTCTCATCTGAAACACAGCCTAATGAAAAGAATGAAAAGATTTTTGGACAAATTTTGGAGCAAATATGAAACCGTCAATATATGGTTTCATAATTTTAGTCAAATTTTGAAAACAAATCAGCAAAAATTAAAATAAATCAAAGAAAAAAGTTTTAGACTTCAATCCTCACATAAGTAACATATTTCTGTAGTAATTTCTTTCAAAAAGTAAATTCAAAATTTCTTAGTTTTCTAAGATTCTTAAAATTGACTCTTCTTAACCACCGTAAACTGTTAATTCATTGTCAAATCAGGATATTTTGGTAGTTCTTAAAGGGACACTAACATAAAAAATTATGTTTAGCTCAAATGACAGTATGGCCCCTAAAAATAAAAAAAATGTTGAAAAAAAGATTTTTTTCTATACAATATTCCTAACAACTGCCATTTTAAATTGCAAGAGTTGTTAGGATTTTTGGGAATTTATTGTCCATCCTAGTCTCATCACGTGAATTTTCTTCATTTTATGGGAAAAGATCATACCTCAAAATAATAAGGTGCTTGAAACATATTGTTGCAAGATAATCTATCGATTTGTATTAGCTTCAGTTTTGCGGAATAATTATGATTTCATAAAGTAAAAGTAGGGTGGACGATAAATCCTCAAAAATACCAACAACTCATGCAAATCAAAAAGCTAGTTGCTTAAAATTTGGTATAGAAAACAAATTCTTTTTTGACAATTTTTTTACTTTTAGCAGCCATAGTTTTATATAAGCTTAACATCTTTTTTGATGTCGGTGTCCCTTTAAGTAAATTGCTTAAGCTTATCAAATAAAAGTTATAAACCATATGCCTATAAATAAAAAAGAGTGCAATTTCACAAAAATTTACAAGTTTCCTTTCAAATTATAGAGAATTAAAGAAAAAACAAATTTTCTTTGCGCCAATAAAAACCTGTAAGTCGTGAAATCATGTGTATCTTTTTACATTTTGCCCTCAAGGTTTCATATTTTTCTTGTTAAGATAGAGAAGGCACTGAATGCATATTGATCATTCTTATCTAATTGCCTCAAAAAAGAAATTATCATATTTCATTTTGTGTATCTCAGATTACATCAAGATTTCATTTATATAATTTCTTTCTATAGACACAGTTCAAGTTAGTAAGTAGTATTAGAAAGTTGGTCAATTAGTTTTCTGGGGGATTTTTTCTCTCAATGTGGAAACTTAATTTTCAACTTTTCCTTAAGTTTGGACCTATTTTGGCATAAGAATTATTTTGTTAATCGTCAATTTATTTTATTGAAAATTTACTCTCGAAGCGAATTGTCTAAAAATTTAGACAATTCGCTTCAGATGTAAATGATTATACAAATTTCATTTCTTCATATTACGATTTTAAATACGGTGTTAGAATTTGATCAATTTTGGGTTTGAAAACATTTAATATCTAGTAAAATTAATTACTAACTAAAATATGCTTCCAACAAGGCTAAAGCATCGCAATGTATACAAATTTAGATTGTCAGTCATTGATCATGAGACATCATTCATCTATTGTTCATGAAATATGCCATGAGACATTATTTATCAAACATGAAATATGAATCATTAAACATCATTGATCAAACATGAAATGTGAATCATTGAACATCATTCATCGATCATGAAACAAGAATTGCTGAATGTCATTCATCAATCATGAACTGTGAATCAGTGAGCATCATTCATTCATCGTAAAATTTAAATTGAAGAACGTGAGGCATCATTTATCGAACGGAAATCGATGAACTTTAGATATCATTCATCAATTGTAATACAAGAATCAATGAACATGAGATGTCATTCACACATCATGAAATATGCATAGATGAACGTGAGACATCATTTATTTAACATGAGACATCATTTATTAAATGTGAAACAAGAATCATTGAATATTATTCATTGATCATGAAACGTGAATTGCTGAATGTCTCATCAATCATGAACCGATGAGTGTAATTCATCAATCAGAAAACTTGAATTGATGAATGTGAGACTTCATACATCAAACAGGCAACATGAATCAATGAACATCATTCATTGATAATGAAACGTGAATCGATGAATGTCATTAGTCAAACATAAAACGTGAATCCATGAACCTCATTCATCGATTGTGAAACATAAATTGAAGAATGTGAAACATCATTTATCAAAATGATTAATGTGAGACATCATTCATCATTTGTAAAACATGAATCAATGAACATTAGATGACATTAATCGATCATGAAACATGCATTGATGAATGTGATACATCATTCATTTAAAGCAAAACATAAATCATTGAACGTCATTTATCAATCATAAAACGTGCATTGCTGAAATAAAGGTCATTCACATGTACTCCTATTGACAGATTTTTTACTTATTCTTTACAATTTTCAAAAATTCAGAATCACATATTTT
>JAOWAT010008018.1:0-12631 GCA_028571025.1 Longipedia americana | reverse complement strand
TAAAAAGTTTGATACGAATTCGTATCAAACGTCCTTAAGGGTCACTTTTCATCAGAAAACCTCGTAGTCAAAGGGTTTTAACCCAAAATAAGAGAGGAAAAGGATTACAGATTGTATATACGGACATCTGTCAATCTTTCAAGCATCAGTGACTACACACATTTACTCAGGAGAGACATATATTTAGGCTCCGTATTAGTGTCTTTTCATGTGCGAGCATTATGGCTTAACCCTGCCCAAATTACCCCCATAGCGTGTCTCTATAATGCTCTACGCAGTGTGTATGGTGAAATTAATTTTTGGGTGTTTTTGGGTGCAGCAGCCTAGAAGTGTTTTGAGAGAGCATCATCAGATGTAGAAATTATAGGTTCACTCACTTTCGGGTGTTTTTGAGTAGTTTTGAGTTTTAAATTTGAGGCAGCAGACCAAAAGAAGCAGCAAAATAAAGATGATTTAAATTTTCCGCAAAATTGCTACCTTCGTCAAAAAACAACTTTTTCTGCAATCTGATCAACAGCTTAGCAATAGATCAAATAATACTTACTCTGTTTTAATTTAGAAGTTGTAAAATTATTAAATAAATTCAATGTAAGTTGGCACAGAGGAAGTATAAAACAGAAACACAAAAGGCAACAAGGAGAGAAAGCAGAGCTGACCAATTTAAAACCACAAGAATTCAAAATCTAAAGTTAAACATGGTTATTTGAACTTTTAAGTTCGAATTCAGCAACCAATTTTGTAGTGATCTCAGTTGTAATACCAAAATCGCAGTCCCTTTGTGGAAGTAACCTGCAATTATCATACCTTCAAATGGTCAGTCTAGACTCCAAAATCTATCCTTTTCTCAGATCAGGTCTTATAGCAGTTTCATTTTAAATTGCAGAACAAAAGTGAATCTTTTTTGTTTTCATTTTCTCAGAGAGCAAAGATATTTTCAATTTTCGAGCAGAAAAATATCTCCCCATTATTCACTTGGTGTCTGATAAGAAAACAATAAAGTAGGACAAAATGTCAGCAGAATGAGAAAGAAGCACTCTAAAATTTGAAAGCGTATCATTGGAATGATTTTTTGAAATTGTTCATGCATTGTAAAAAACATCACAATGCTGGTTGCTTTAATATTTTCTGTGTACTTTTTGTACTGTGATGGTTTTGAAACATTCAACTTGAGATAACTCATTTTTTGTGAATTTTCCACAATTTAAATATTTGCTGGTGAAAGCTTTGTTACTGTAGTTTTATAAAGGAAATGTATTTAAATGGAGACTTTTCAGATTTTTAGAGTGCTGCCTTTCGTTGAAACAAAACTGGTCTTATTTTATTCTATCAATTTTACGATCGTCTATTTACAAGGCGAGCTCACTGCAAAATAAAATAAAAGGGTCTCTCATTTTCACTTGAAAAACCTCTCAAGAGAATTGAGGATAAGCATCTCTTTGACTGCACAGCGCAACCCCTAGAAGAAGAGGCAATGATTTTTCCCGAAAAATGAAATATAATCATCAATTCGTCTTTTCGCACTTCCTCGGTCTCATATAAGAAAAATTCAAGATGTCTCAACATAAACTATTTATATTATGAACCCATAGGAAGCCGAAACTTGTTATCTATGAAGTATGGCTCAATTAGCAACATTTTATTACTTTAAATGTATATGGTAAATGTATAAGTATAATTGAAGGAAGCAACATAAGGTTGTTTAATTTTTATATTCGAAAAACTTTGCTACTTATTTTCATGTATTTCAAAAAAGATGGCTTCCTCTGGGTTAATCAAAATGGATTAAACTTTTCCTTTGGGACTGAGGAAGTCACAGCAACAAATAATAAAATAAATCTGATTTCTCACTTCTCAATAGATTTTGACACATGATTACAGTAATTGTTAACACAAATCGTCACTTTAAATCAGAAAAAGATGGAAAATATCTTCATCAATATTGTTGTTGATCTCTTCATCAGCAGAAAAAAAATCTTCTTTTGATTGTGATTTCCTTGATCTGTGAAAGAGATTTGCGATAACTTTTGACAAAATGTGGCAATTTTACTTCATAACACATCCTGATTTTGTCATTGTTTGTCACTCTGAAAGTCTTTGTAATTCTCAAAAACGTGTGAACTTTTATTATTCATTTTCCTTCTAAGTAACCAAACTGCTGAACTCAATCCGCAAAAACATTTTAGCCGAGATTTTGGTTCATTCTTGATTCAAGAGAGCTTTAAGTGAAAACCAATAATGTAAATCACCATTTTTTACTTCATAAAAATGAATGGTTTTGGCATTTTTCGTCTCAAGATATGTGACAATCAATGGCAAAATAAGCCTATTTCACTTCATTGAATTAAAATGTTTTTGCTTTGGCTGCTCAGGCTGATTACCTGGGATAATCCGAAATCTCTTTCTCTCTGTCGGAGTTCAGTAAATGATGAATGTCCCCTCTTGTCCACAAGGTTTTGTGTTGTCCTCAAAAAAGCTACCCTGCTGTGAAACAACTCTGTCCTGTAGTACACTTCTTTGCATTCTATAGGGAGAGAGAAGGAACAAGGAATAACTCATACATAACCAAAAACTGAGGTTGATGTTGTTACTTGCATTCTAAAAGTTATTAGGCAGTTTGCATTAAATAGTGCTCAAAAAGCCCTCCATGTACATGTTTTTCATTTTGACTATTTGGTCATGAAAACTCTCAACATTACATTCTCAATAACATTTGCGTTTACACAAAGCTATTGATTTACTACAAATGGTGACAATAATGACCAAAAACCACTTTCTTTCCAAAGAAAGCCAGTCATTGGTTTTGTCATTTTTTGTCACATCCTTAGAGATTTTCAATTCTGAACATGTTGTTTGGTCGTGTTGATTTTACCTATTCTCTATTACACACAGGAACAGCAAACCCAAAAGCTAGCTTTTTTTGAGGAGACCTCATACAGATGACAAACTCTTTTTACCCAAGCCGAAAATTCAATTATTCATTTCAAACATCGTAAATTGAAATGAAAGAATACACTTTTTGAAAAGGTTGAAAAAAGGGAGCCTCACCTTGCTCGAAAGGAAAATCAAAATTCATTAGTGAGATTTTATGGGAAAGTGTATGGGGGTTTTTTATTACAAAAATAATTACTCTGAGATATCAAGGCGGGGCTTTTTGAAAATGAGATTACACACTCTTTCTATGTATGGAATGGATTGGATAGGTCTATGCAAGTTTTTAGGCTTTTTAAGAAATTAATCCAAATTCATGGCTAAATCAACAATTGTGAGCATTTTGAAAGACTTTTAAGAGTGTGATCCATGGAAATCTACTGACTTCATCCCTGAAAGTCTTTGGAGATTACATAAATTCACAAAATAAAAATCGTTCATGTCAAATAACGAATTCTAAAAATATAAACATTTCTAAAAACACTTGAAAAGTGTAAAAAATTTTATAAAAAATGCCAAATTTATATTTGATTTGGCCAAAGACAAACAGAAAAGTCTGCATTAATATTTGGAAAGATAGATCTGTGTGATCTAGGTTGAAAAATTGAATTCATTTAAGTATGGGCAGGGCACTAAAGTAATAAGCAATCTTAAAGAAGTCAGTCAAATGCTCAAAAATGTAATTTGGAATATAATGTAATGGCTGCCTAATGCTATTAACCCTCTCTGCCAAATATGTCTTGTGTGATATCTCTTAGTTTGATCCTTCTTTGACCGGCTTTTATGGGCGAGAAAATTGAAAAAAAAAAGTATTATTCATTGCTGAAATTTGAAACAGAGTGTACAAAGTGAAGAATAATTTTCTAAATAATCTTAATTATTAAGCGGCCTCCTATTCTGCTGATTTAAAAAAAACTTTGCTCTTTTGTATTAAAATGAATCGAGATTGGTATAAATCATCGTGAAATAGTCAATTATTTCGACGCACGAATTCAGGAACTCAACATGTCATATGAAACATTTATAAAGATTGAAGTTTCTTTTAATTCCCCCTTTCCCATCTAATTCTAAAATCAAAGAAAACCAGAACCATTTTTAAACGTAAGAAACCCGTCTCTTTAAATGCTCCAGATAATAACATTCGTAATATAATCCCAGATTTTGAGATTCAAAGCCCCCAAAAGTTATGTTATTGAAGAAGAAATGTTCTCTCTCGTATGCATATCACGCCCATCATAAAATTGCATGTTCAAGTGGTTATGAGATACTTAAACCAGGAAAGGGGTTTTAATTTTCGTACCAACTACTTGATAGTCATAGTACACCTCTTCTCCTACAACCAGATGGCTTCAAAGTGGATCTGGAAAGAATAATATTATTAAAGATTTTATTTGAAAAGGATTTCTTCGTGCTTAAAGGCAGATTGACCTAAAAATTAATCTGTTCTTATTTATTGAAATATAACAGGAAGCATTGCATAACACAGATTCAGTCTTGAAGTTTCACTTAGGCAACTCTCTATTTGGTTTTTCATTAAAAAACATGCACCAAAATTTTGGGTCAGTCTGCCTTTAAGCAATGAGTCTGAGCTCTACAAAAAACTACCCGACATTTGAAAAGTCATGCCTATTGTATTCTTTCAAAAAATCAGTCCCTCTGTTTTAATAACACACATTTTGTAGATTAAAGTCTTCTCGATTTCATTTTTGGAACAGAGGAAGTTTTATTATTATTGTAAGGCATATTCATAAGTCATGATGTAAGACTAACATAACATAATAATACTTGAAATTCCTTTTCCAAGAATCCATTTCAAAAAAGTACTTTCAAAGATCCTCAACTTGCATCAAAGTGATTAACAAAAACAATCTAACTTTTCTCATATTCAAATAAAAGAGCACTTCCTGAAATATTGTTGAGAGTCACTTACAATAAATTATTACATAATTTTGATGAAAAGTCATCTAATAATTCTATTCCTTTCCCTTTTCAATTTTTCAGGGTTTTCAAAAAAAATTCTTTTAATTCTTATCTTGCATCAATGTGAAAGATATAAAAGTGTTAAAAATCTCAAAAAGACTTTCAGGAGTCTTGTAAAAAGTCACTGAGTACCCTTACTGAAAGTCTTTGTAGTATACACAAATTTTGATGAAAAGTCGTTTCATAATTTTGTTTTCTATCTTTTTTTCAGGCTTTGAAAGACGAACGAAATACGGCTGTGAAGGCACTCATCTGGACATTGAGTGTGATGAGGGAACAGTGATCAATTTGGTCAGAGCGAATTTCGGAAGGTTTTCAATCTCGATTTGCAATGATCATGGAAATACAAGTTGGAGTGTCAATTGTATGGAACCAAGAACGCTCAGGATTGTCAATAGAGAGTAAGTACTTTTGGATATTTTTTAACGTTTCTCTATTACATTCAGGAAAGTCTTTGGAGATCACACAATGAAGAAAGTTTAAAACTTGTTGCGGGCATCAACAAAATTTGAGCTAGCCCAATGAAATTTCAACTTGTGGCAAAACATTTAAGGTCAATTCTTAATGTTGAGATGTAGCACATAAACATTTATTACATATGATTAGTCTCATTGGGATGATTTCATTTAAATATTTTCATATTGAAATGCATTTATTCATGTAGGACAGAGATAGCACCATTTCAAATGAAATATGGTTCAAAGTCACATTCTAACCATTCATAATGGAATTTTGAGGATAAGAAATCAAGATTATTTTGTATTTTACATTTGAAAATTGACAGGAATCAAGGATAATTCCAAACAATACACCCAAATAAATCCTGCTCAGTTTGAAAATAAGGTCTTTAAGTTTTGAAGTGAAAATGTAAATCTCAGCATGATGTCTCAATTCAAGGAGAGTTTGAAGACTTCTTGCATGATAAGCCATAAGAGACTCTTTACAGGGCACCACAGCTATTCCAAAAATTAACTCTACTGATAATCAAAGGAGATGTGTCATTTTCTCAGTTGGTGTTTCCTCACGACCAGAACTAAACTCTCTGATCCAGATCTTTCCCGCAAAAATAATCAAGGAACGTGCACTTCCTCTCTGGCATGCAATAAACTTACAGCAAGCCAAATTTAAAGTCTATACAGAAAGCAACCTCTCTAAATGAGATCCATATGTTATTTTGATGTTCTTCTAATGTCATCACATTTTCCTGACAGATAGATCATAACACACTGCACACACTTTATTAAAGAAGAAAGAAAAGAATACTTCCTCTTTGCCAAAGCAAAAAGAATGAAAACAACCATAATTTGAAGCAATCTTGTCTACAGGTTGCAGAATTCAAGATTTTGAAAAAAATCTTCTTCTTCTTCTTCTTCTTCTTCTTCTTCTTCTTCTTCTTCTTCTTCTTCTTCTTCTTCTTCTTCTTCTTCTTCTCCCTCTTCTCCTCCACCTCCTCCTCTTTGGTGTACCTTTCTTATTATTATTGAATCAGTTTTTCTTTGAACTCTATAAAATCAAATTCATTTGTTCTATGAAATGACAAAAATGTTGTTTTTCTTTTTGACTTTCACAATTCTTACTTTTTAGACTTTCGTTTTGATCTTAGCTTTACTTTGATATATTTGATTTGCACCAATACCAGCCTTCATTTGAGCGAGATCAATCCAAAATGCCTTATTCCTTTGATGAAATCATTTTGGCATTTTGCTTTTGTTTGTCACATTTTCTTATTTTATTTGTGATTTTTTAAAGAAAGTTTTTGTCACGACTGTCACAAGGAAATCAGCAATGAAGATATCAAAATTCCTTTGTCAGGAGGAAATTTTGGTTAAACACTGAGAGGATTTCAAATGTGTACAGCATACATCTGGAAAGAAAATAAGATGATGTTGAAAAACTAAACATTAATAAAACAGTAAAAAGTACAATTCCAGTGAAAAACGGGATATTTCCAACTGTGCAAACTTCCTCCTTCTTCTTCATCAAGTTGCCAAAGTCACCATTTGATATCATTCTCTTCTTCTTTTTGAAAAACAATCCAAGACAAATCCAAACAACCCTCCAGTTAATTCTGAGTTCCTTTTTTCTTATTTTTCTCTAACTGAAATTGTTTTCATTTTGTTTTCATTTTTCAAGAAAATTTTGTCTCTGTTCATTTTGTGTTATTTCTGAGAAATGTGTCGCAAATTGTTCAACACAAAACTTGAATGTAAAGTGCAAATTCAACAGCTTTTGAAAATTATTTAGAAATTCATTATTTTAATGTTTATTTGATTATTTAAAACGTAAATTTTTGAAATACACTTCATTGTATATATTCGAAAGCAGAAATTTTGTCAGAGCAAATCATGTGATAATTTTAAAGGTCCACTAATCGTTAATGATCCTTAAATGTGTCATTTAATGTGAAAAGTCAAATTATCGATGAATTAATGAAAATCAACCATATTTCATGTTCAGACGTCACACAAAATGCATTCCTACTTCCTCTGTTCCTCTTCTTTATTTTCTGTTTGTTCATGATTCAAACTAATGCAATCAAACTCAGCAAGAGACCATTTTAGATACATTGCAATGCACAAAACGATGAGAGAGATTGTTTTCACTTTCATAATTCAAAATAATTTTCATTTTTTTTTAATTTTTAAAAATAATTTTTCCGGGAAAAGGCATCAAATCCATCCAAATGAACGTCACGATGCATTATTTTGCATAACTATAAACTTATTTCGAAACTAAAGTTTTTGTTTTTTTTGTAAAAGATGATGAAGAAGCCAAAAAAAGTTTTCGTAACATTTTGGATAAGTTTCCAACTATTCAAGGTGTTCCCCTAATCTCATATTTTCTTTCTTTTTCATTAAAACTTAAAAAGTCTAATTTAGTTCAGGATATGTAAATAAACTTCATTTAAATTTTGTGTCTCATCCTTTGCTGCTGCAGCATTCCAAAACTTTCTCCACCCGACTTTATTAATTCAATACACTCAAAATTTTAGCATAATGCTATCTTCTTCAAGGATATTTGATATTAATTTCTAAAACTGAAGCTGAGAAATGTTACACAATAGTACAGTAGATTATTTTTCATAACAAATTTGTAAAGAAAAGTTTTTAACAACTCAAAAAATTTACAAAACTGTGTTACAAAATCTTGAAACGCTGAGAAAAACAACAAAGTTCAAATTCAAAAGAGCTGTTCCATTTCACTTCTTTTTCTTGTTCCATCCTCTTTAGACTGACCATATTTTCTTTTCTTTAATTTAAATCATGATTTTGATAAACAAATTCACAATTCCAAATTAAACTAATAATTTCCCTCCCTTTCTTCCAGATGCTCTGGCAAACCTCGTTGCACAATCGACGTGGACAAAGCCATTTTCGGCGACCCTTGCCCCGGCACCCACAAATACGTCGAAGTTCATTACAATTGCATCCCCGCCAGAAGAAAGCAACAAGAAGAAGCCACACCAAAAGCATTGCCACCGTGGTTCTTGGACCTCTCAGCCACACCTGCAAGCATCGCCAAGAAATCATCAACCACATTGGCAACAACAAAATCAACGACGACGACAATTTCATCGACAACTTTGTCATCATCCACTGAAATTTCAACAGAGAGTTCAACATTTTTCCGGGAAAATGCATACAGCACATCTGAGAGCAATTATCCAGTTGCAGATATCGAAGCAACTGCAGTTGAACAAATGGACGTGGAAGATAATATCAATTGGGAAAGCACCGTTTATCACACCATCACTGAGGAAGAAGGCGAAATTAACCTTCTTCAAAATCTGGCCAATCATTGCCCGCCTCAGACCGTAAGAAATCTGTTTTGGAATTGGACCCGCAGCGGAGAGGAAGCGATTTTGATGTGTCCCCAGGGCACGACCGGTTTTGCACGGTGGTCTTGCGGGCAAGACGCTGCCTGGAGAAGTCAGAGTCCTAATTTGGGAGAATGTCAATCATCCTGGTTGACAAGATTGGAAGCTCAGCTGCAAAACACAGGATCCGCCGCTATTGTATCGGCTGAATTAGTGACTGGACTCGCCACTAAGTCGTTGTACGGCGGTGATATTTCATTGGTTGCAAAACTCTTGCGCGGTTTTGCGCATTTTATGAGACAGGAATTATTTGCGATGTCGTCACAACAGGCTAAAGAACATTTCGTGACAGGAGTTTTGCAGAATGTGCTCAAAGCTGTCAGTAATGTTCTCAGTGAACCTCAAATGCTAGCTTGGGAAGATTTGAATGATGGTAAAAGTGCTTCAGTAGCAAATGCTCTTATGATCGGTGTGGAAGATAATGCTATCTTATTGGCTGATATTGTCAATAATGAAAGAAATCTTGATGAAGTGACTCAGAATATTCTCGCAACAGTTCGCGTTTTGCGATCGAGAGAAGTTCAGGATCAAATCTTTCCTGGACCCTACAACACAGTTCACCTCTCAGAATCAGCCCAAATTGACCTTCCAGCAGCCAGTTTAGTCGAAAATAGTGTAAATGGGGCAGTACGGATCGCTTTCTTTCTCTACGACACTTTGGACACATTGTTGCCGGCAACAAAATCGGGTATTCAGTTTGTGAACAGCAAAATTATCGGCGCAACAGTCTCCAAAGGACGGAATGTCTACCTGAGCCAACCGTTGACAGTCACTCTCAGACATTTGGAGTCTCAAAACGTGCACGGACATGTCTGCGTGAATTGGGACTACTCCTCACGTACTTGGACCACTGACGGGTGTCAATTGATCGAATCCGATAAATCACATACGACCTGTCAATGCTCCTACTTGTCATATTACGCTGTTCTCTCAGAGGAAGTACCTGTCAATGTTATATCCTCATCGTCTCACGCTCAAAACGATCATTTGAATGCTGAGACTCATCACAATTCATCCACTTCACAAGAAGAAATGTCATCGTTTATTGTCACTCTTGTTGCCTGTCTTGTTGCTTTAATCGGTTGCATCATATTTGTGCTCATTGGGTTTATTGTTATGAAGAGAAATAACATCAACTGGCATCCAAGACAGTTGAACAAGCTGTTCTCTGAAAATGGTAGACTGCAATGCTTCCTATGCAAAAAGAACGATTCGAACACTTCATCAAAGAACAGTAACGGATTTTATCCTGCGTTGAATTCCTCCCCCGCTTCCACCACTCTCTCCAGTAACACCACCCCTAACACAACCACCAATACTCTTTCATCCTCCAAATACTTTGACCAGTTCTGGAATCAGGGCGACAGACAGTGCTACCAGATTCATCCTCAACAAGCCGTGCCTCAAACACTAAAACTGTCTCAGCAACATCAACAACAATTGCAACAACAGCAACAGCAACAACAACAGCAAATGCAACAGCAGCAATACTATCAACAGCACCAGAGTCAACCCACACCAAAACGCTTTCCAGTTTTATACCCAAATCAACAACAACAACAGCAACAAGTTGTAACGTTGAGTGGTCCAATTGTTCAACAATCCAATCCAATGAGCAATCCCCATTTATTCAGACCAGTATCACCTCACGGTCATATCTACATGGAAATTGATCCAGTCTACGCTTTCCATCAACAACAGAAGCAACAACAGCAACAACAACAATTTCAAGAAACGTCAGAAACCCAATCGGACATTCAATTATCCGATTTGTCAGATGACGATTTGAGACGGAACTCCGATATCAGTCGTCAAAGCTCTAATCGTTATTGCGAGGAACGGCCTTTGATCAGAAACCCGCTGCGGTTAAGTGTTCCTGCCACGGCTCATAACGGACAACAGAGACATTGTATGACATCCGTTAGAGGCCAGAAAATGAGTCAGCACAATCAGCCTGCCAAGAGTATCAGCACCAATTCACTGAGAACCAATCAGAAACTTCGTCAACCGATTTACCCAATCAGCGGCTTAGACACTCCGATTACAGTGACCCTTCAAGGTGGAGATCAGTTTGTCAGTTTAAAGATAGACAATGAGCAACAACTGCAGCAACAACTACAACAGCAACAGCAAGCTCCAGTTCATAAACCTCAAACTGGTCTCATTTTTAGTGATATTTAAAAACACACGTTGCACTTTTGTTGCGCAAAACTTATCTCAGTTTTCAAGAATAGAACTTCCTCTGTGCTGAGATTAAAATTTTCAAGGCATACATACTGCATCACTGAAGAAGAAATAACACAAAAGACTTCAATTATAAAAAAGAACGTGTTTTTCATAGCTTATGTTTTCTATTTTATTATCATATTGTGTCAGACCAAAGCATATAAACAGAATTATCATTCTCCTGATCTCATAAATTTTCATCCATGTTGTATTTTTTATCATTGCTTATCTAAAATTTCTTTTTCATAATCAAATCTCAAGATTAAAAGAAACAGAGAATACCAAACAAGTTCTTTTCTCTCTCAGCTATTCATAAATGAATATATTCAATGAAAGAAATGATATTAGATGAAAGAATTGGATTGGAAAAACCAAAAAATATGATATATTTATTTGCTTGTGTTGTGGATAAAAATGCAAAACACGGTTTACGATTTCCCAGATTTTCTAAATTGGATTATATATCATTTGCTTCATTCTCTCTGTTTCCCCAAATACGAGAGTTTGTTTTTCATTTTTGGCAATTTTTTCTCTGCTGAAAAGGAACTTAGCGTGACAAATGGTTATTTCTATGGTACAGGATAGCCGAAATTTTCTCTCAATAAAGTTCCTGTGTAGTGCAATTTGATGTTATTTTATGCTCCTTTTTCTATTTTCATTTTTTTTGTTTTATTTTTTCCTCGATTCTTTTTCTATTATTCTTTCTTTCTCATTTTCTCTCCTCATTTGTTACACTATGAAAAGAGAAAATTGATAATTAGATTTGCATTTAATATACAAAATTGTTGTTTATCTTGCAAAGTGTTCACATTTATTATCTTATTACAACTTCATATGAGGCGCCACAATAGAATCTCGAAATCATAGTCAATTCTTCTTAGCTAAATTTTTGAAAAAAAAAACGTAATAAGATTTACCAAAACTTTTCCACAAAAACACCTTGATTATTGAAATGTTCAAATAAGATCTAAATTATACTGTATAATTAAATATGATTTTGGAAGAGGACTTATTTTTAAAATTCCGATTCGGTACCACATATAGAATGGTTGTAACCCTTCTTAAACCATCGAGTTTTCTTTGTTAGGCTAGATTAATGTGCAGGAGGAGAGTTTCAGATTTGCATTAATAAGAAAAATACTTATACAAATATACATGGATGAAAAGAAAACAAACACACATTTTAGTAGTTTTCCAAATTGGATTCTGCAAAAATACAACATGCACAAAAATTATGTTATTAATTTGATCTATTTTATTGTTCTAATATAATATTTGGCTAAAGATTGATTAAATTTTCATGTCAATTAATATTGGAAACATAACTGCATGGTTCTAAATTAGATGTTCCAAATGCTTGAATTTTGAACATCTCTTTTTGGACGATGAGTTGTTTTAAATGATTTTATGATTTCTATGTTGTGTAATCCTAGTCAATTGTGATAATTATGAATTAAAGTTTTGTAGAAATAAAAAATGATTTTAAATGTCATTAAACCACGAGTTTGATTATTTTTCCGTGAAGAGTTAATGTTTTAGAAACATTTATCGTTCTATGAGTGAGTAAATTCACGAACTTACGTGACATTGGTCTGATTCCAAAAAATAAAAAAATAGTTT